>JAREIK010000797.1:36503-86274 GCA_029783825.1 Sapria himalayana
ATTCTGTCTATCAATTTGACAATCAATCAATCAATCTATCTATCTATCTAATATGACTACCTTTCTATCTATCAATGTATTTTATCTATCTATATATTTATATCTCTATCTATCTATCTATCAATCTATCTTTCTGTCTGTCTGTCTATCTGTCTTTCTATCTATATATCTCTCTATCTGTCTGTATGTCTATCTATCTCTATATCTATTTCTCTAACTATCCTCTATATATTTTATCTAACTATCTATATGTCTGTCTAAATATCTATCTATCTTTCTTTCTTTCTGTCTAAATTTCTATCTATCATTTTGTCTATATAGTTGACTATTTCTCTGTCAATCTATGTGTTTATCTATCTATCTATCTTTATTTCTATCTGTTTATCTGGCTATATTTCTATCTATTTATCAATCTGTCTATCTATCTAAGTGTCTATCTATCAATCTTTCTATCAATCTTTCTATCAATCTATCTATCCATCCATCCATATATATTTCTATCTATGTATTTGACTATTTATCTATCTAACAATAAATCTATAAATATAATTATCTATTTTTCCATCTTTAAATCTACCTTCTGTTTGTCGATGTGTCAACCTATCTATCTGTTTCCATCTATTAATTTTTTTGTCTATCTACCTATTTATCTTTCTATCTATTTCTTTGTCTATTAATATACTTGTCTATCTATTTATTTGTCTTTCTATTTGTCTATCTATCTATCTATCTATCGATCTATATGTCTATATATCTATATGTCTATATATATATATATATATCTATCTATCTATCTATCTGTATATCTGTTTGTCTATCAATTTGTCTAATAATCTATATATCTATATATCTATCAAATAATCTATCTATCTATTTATCTATGTGGCTATCTATTTGTCTATATATCAATCTGTATATCTATCTATCTATCAATGTATCTATTAATATATATTTCAATCTCTGTTTCTATTTGTCAACCAACTATCTATCTATCTATCTATATATATGATTGATCTGTCTGTCTATCTATCTATCTCTCACTATCACCTTATATTTGTCTATCTAACTATTTATCAAACTATTTATCTATTAGTTTATCAATCTATCTAAATATCTATCTATCTGCCTATCAATCTTCTATCAATCTGTATATCAATCTATCTATAAATCAATCATTCAATCTGTCTGTCTATTTGTGTCTACTTGTCAATCTATCTGTTTATCTAACTACCAATCTATATACCTATATATCTATATATCTATCTTTCTAACTATCTATCTATATGTCTGTCTGTCTATCTATCTATCTATATGTCTATCTATTTATCTATATGTCTATGTATCTGTATATATCTATTTATCTATCTGTCTATCTACCTACATATCTATCTATCTTCTGTATGTATATATTTCTATTTATTTATCTCTCTATCAATCTATCTTTCTCTCTATCTCTCTATCAATCAATCAATCTTTTCTATCGATCAATCTATCTCTCTATCTCTCTACCTATCTACCTACCAATCTACCTACCTACCTAGCTACCTACCTATCTATTATATTCTATCTATGTATATGGTCTTCTATCTATATATCTATCTATCTATTTATCTATAATTTATTTGTCTATCAATATGTCTATCTATCTTTCTATCAATTTGTAGATATTTCTATCTATCAATCTCTTATCTCTCTATTTATCTATCTACCTACATACCTACCAACCAAGATACCGACCTATCTAGCTATCAGTCTATCTATGTATAGTTATCTATATATATATATATATATATCTATCTATCTATATTTCTATCTATCTATATTCTATCTATCTATCATTTATATATAAACTATCTATATGTGTATCTCTCTTTATATCATTATGTCTATCAATTTGACCATTAATCAATCAATCTACATGTCTATCTATCTTTCTATCTATCTATTTATATGTCTCTATATCTTTCTATATATCTATAAATCTATATGTTTATCTATCTATTTATCTGTCTATATATATATATATATATCTATCATCTATCTATCTATCTATATATCTATCTATCATCTATTTATCTATATATCTATCTATCATCTATCTATCTATATATCTATCTACCTATCTATTTATGTATGTATTTATCTATTTGTCTATCTATCTATCTATATGTCTATCTATCTGTCTATCTATCATTCTATCTATCAGTCTATCTATCTATCTATGTATCTATCTATCTATCTGTCTGTCTGTCTATCTATATATCTTTCTATTTATCTATCTATTTGTCTATCAATCTATCTATCTTTTTGTCTATCTTTCTATCTATATTTATATCTATCTGTCAATCTATCTATTTGCAAATCTTTCCATTTATCTATCTTTCTATATGTGTGTTTGTCTGTCTATTTCTCATTCTTTCTATTTATCTATTTATCTACCTATATGTCTCCTTTTTTATCTATCGGTATATATATGTCAATATGTTTGTCTATTTATCTATCTTACTTTATATCTCTATAATTATTTATCTATCTATTTATGTGTCTATATATATATATATATATATCTATCTATCTTTAATAATTTTTTATCTATTTATTTGTCTATCGATATATCTATTTATCTGTCTATCTATTTGTATATTAATCTATCTGTATAATAATCTATCATTTTCTTTGTCTATCTATCAATGTATCTATCTATCTATATATTTTTCTATATTTCTGTCTATCATTCTATCTATCAATCTACATATATATTTATCTATAAATCTATCAATCAAGTTGCTATCAATTTGTTGATCATTTTGTCTATTAATCTATCTATATTTATATATAAATCTATTTGTCTATCTTTCTTTCTATATATCTGTCTACCTGTCTATGTATCAATCTATTAAAATATTGATTATTATAGTAGTCTATTTATATGTTTTATTTATCTAACTATCTATCTGTCATCTATCTAACTCTTTTGTCTGTCAATCTATCTATCTATCTATCATTTATGTGTCTATCTATCACTCTATCTATTTGTCTATTTATCTATCTATATATCAATATATCTCTCTATTTGTCTAATAATCTCTCTATCTATATGTCTAAAACATATCTATCTAAAAATTTATCGATTTGTCTAAATATTTGTCTATCTATCTATATATCAGTCTTATAATCTAGCTTTCATCTGTTATCTAAATATCTATATATGTATGTATCTATCTATCTATTCGTCTCTTAATCTATTTTTCTATCTATCTATATGTCTATCTAACTATTTATCTAACTAAATATCTATATATCGATCTATATGTCTATCGATATGTTTAGAAATCTATCTATTAACTTATCTATCGAACAACCTATCAATCTATATATTAATCTAATTAACAATCTATTTATCACTCTATCTATCCATCTGTTTGTCTATCTATATTTATATCTATCTGTCTATTATTTTGTTTATCTATCTATGTATTCATCTATATGTCTATCTATCAATCTATCTGTCTGTCTGTCTATCTCTCTATCTATTTGTCTATCTATGTATCTATTTATCTATCTATCTATCTATATATCTATCTATCTGTCTATCGATATGAATATAAATCTTTCTATTAACTTGTCTATCAATCTACCTATCATTTTATATATCAATCTATTTATCAATCAATTTATCTATCTGTGTATCTATATTTCTATCTTTTTATCAATCAATCTAATTATTTATCTATCTGTCTGTCTATTTGTCTGTCTATCTGTCTGTCAATCTATCTATCTAAAAACATTTTATCAATATTCCTATCTTTGTATATATCTTTCATTATATCCATCTATATATTTATAAGTCTATCTATCTTTCTATCAATCTGTTTATCTATCGATATATCTTTTGGTCTTTCTATATTTATATCAAAATATCTATTATATCTCTATCTACATATTTGTTTATTTATTTTTCTATCTATTTTTTTATTTATTGTCTAATCATCTATCGAACTATCTCTCTATCGATCAATCTATATATCTATTTAATTTTATTTTTGTTTATCCATCTTTCTATCTATATATCTAATAATCATTCTATCAATTTGTCTATCAAACTATCTATCAATCTGGCAATCAATCTTTCTAATAATCAATTTATCAATATTTCTATTAATCTTTCAATATATATTTGTTATATATCTATCATCATTACTATCTGTATGTGTGTTTATCTATCTATGTATCTCTATATCTATATGTTTGTGTGTTTATCAATTAGTCTGTCAATCAGTGTTTAAGTCTATCTATTAGTTTGTTTGTTTTTCTATTTGTCTATCTATCTATCTATCTATCGATCTATCTGTCTATCTATTTGTCTATCTATCTATTTATCTTTCTATATATCTATTTATCTATCAATCTATCAATCAATCTATCTATATGTCTATATTTATATATATATATGTATGTATGTATGTATGTATCTATCTATCTATATGACTCTCAATCTATTTATCTGTCTATATGTCTATCAATCTTTCTATCATTCTATCTATCAATATGTCGAATAATATGTCAATCAATAGGTCTATCAATCTTTCTATCAATCTCTCTATTTATTTATTTATTTATATATCTATCTATCTATATATATTCCTTTATATCAATCTATGATTTGTCTATCAATCTATCTAGTCATCTATCTATCTAGCCATCTATCTATCTATCTAGCTATCTATCTATCTATCTAGCCATCTATCTATATAGCCATTTATCTATCTAGCCATCTATCTATCTATCAATTTGTGTGAGTATTATTTAGTTAGCCTATCTGTTAATCATTCTATTTATATATCTATTTGTCTATCTTAATACCTACCTATCTATAGAGGTGTCAAATGGGCCGGGCCGGGCCGGCACGGTTACTGTACCGTGTCGTGCAAGCACGGGGGGCGGGCCATGCGGGCCAAGGAAAAAAAAATTTTTATTAATTATTTTGTTTTAATTTTTATTTTAATTATATAAATTATTAAATTATATATAAAATTATAGATAATGTATAATATTATATATTTATAATATGAAAATTGTTAAAATAAAATTTATTAAAATTACAAAGTTACAATTTTTTTTTAATGTAATATAAAATTAGTTTAAAATTTATTAGAATTATATAAAAGAGTTATAAATTTTTAAATGAAAAATTAAAACAAAAAATAAATAAATCAATAAACTATGTTTAAAAAAATTAAAAAGTAAAAAAAACATAAGCAAACCAAATGAAAAAAGATCAATCAGCCATTAGATACCAAAAGTCAGAACCAAACAAATTAAAGTTTCAACGTAACGTATAAATAAAGCGTACAATCAATAAAAAATAAAACATCGAAATCAAAAAATAGTAGATCATCATCAATCCTCAATTGGCATATCATGAGCAACATCAGCCACAACATCAAGATCAGTATCATATGGATCATCATCATTGGCAATCAACTCCTCCGCTATCAAGTGGATGTGACTGTAGTCCCTATCCCAGTCCCAGCTCCAGTACGATCATGGAAGTTAAACCTCGAATCCTCCCAATCCTCCAAACAAGCCAAGGCCTCAACAATATCTAGACGTAATCTCGATCTCCTATCCGAAATCACGTTCATTGCAACAGAAAAAGTTAACTCCGATGCTACGCTTGACACTAGATGAGTCAGTAAATTTCGTGCCATCTAGGATAGTACGGGAAAGGTGGACTCATATGATTTCCACCACTGTAATATATCAAGATCCTTAGTATCAGAATGTGATAGGATTGAGCAGTAATTAGTATCTAAGTACCGAGAAAGCTCGCTCCTATGTGATGGCCCACCCCTACGTTTCCCCCTCGCTAGCTGAATGGAAAAATCATCATCTCCGAACAAGATATCAATGTCCGTAATCACAGTCTCACTACTATCACCACCATACCTAGTATTGTAGTATGTGAACAGGTCAGTCAACTTCTCGTCAATGAACCCTTCAGGTGGCTCTTCCAAGTTCATGCACAAGGAAATGTAAGTCAGGGTGTTTTCTACCCCTTCCACCTTAACCCTAGGGTCCATGCATGCAGCGAGGCAATAAAGAGATGGAACGGTGTACCAGTACTTTAAGTACTTGGTTTCCATCTCTGTAAACATATGGCTAAGTGTCGTGTCAGCTCGATACTTCCTAAAAATGCTACTAATTTTGCATATGCACCGGAGTGCAATGCAAGTCGTGGGCGTATAAACCGACGAACACATGTTCGTTCTGTCATAAAAAATCTTCAAGAATTTCATAAATGAAATGTTTGAAGCCCAGTAAGTGTCATCAATAATAAGTTTGTCACTCTTACTATTGACATAGTCAGATATCACGTGTTGGTATCCAACATGTGATTCCAACATCAAATACGTGTAATTCCAAATGATGTCTCACATCCGATTGGAATTTCGTCTTCTTAAGATTCGCAGACAAACAGAGACTACCAAACTCTTGTTGTCTGCGAGGAGTGCGAATATATTTTAGTACATTACGTATATTATCCAACACGGGGGAATACATGTTCATACCCGCTTGAACAATCAGTTTAATCACGTGACACATGCATCTGACATGAAAAATCTCTCCTAATGGTGCGTCTCTAATATTCCTAACAAACATGTTAATCGCTACTCCATTATTAGATGCATTATCAAATGTGACACTAAAAATTTTATTTTAAATTTTATATTCCCTAAAGATTTTCATCATGCACTCAAAAATTGCCGGGCCATCATGAGGATGAAAAATCTCAGAGAATCCTAAAATTTTTTTATTCATAGTCCAATTAGAATCTACATAGTGACTGGTGAGACATGCATACGATGATTCATTGTGACATGTCCAGATATCGGCCGTCACGGACACCACTCCACTATATGCCTTAAATTCATTAATTAATTTTTGTTTTTCTAACTTATATATTTTTAGTATATCATTCCTAGATGTGGACCTATGAATCCTATGATAAGCAGGCTAAAAATATGTCTGCATGATGCGCACTACTCTTGGATCTTCTGAAAATCTGATCGGAAGACCCATCAATGTGATAAGTTTGGCCATGCAGTCCCTATCCAACTCGCTGGAGTATATGAAGGGAGTAAACTTTGAGACTAGACTCGATCCAGTCTCAAAAAATGCAGTGCAAAGTGGGGTTTGCCTAGGATCTAATGGACCATGTTTTTTGGTGCATAATTCGGCATGCCTCTTAAGGTGCCCAGTCTCAAACGAACTCTTACTTGTTAAAAGTCTCATACAATATTTGCATTGTGCCATTTCTTCTTCCTCACTCCGAACATTTTTTTTTGTTTTATTATATTAAAATGAGTCCAAACTACAGAAGTCCTCCTAGTTTTTTATTTTTTAGAAGTTTGGGTTGAGACGACTAGAGAAACCAAAGTTTCAGCAGCCTCAGACCTCTATATAATATTTTCATTTTCTAAATTTAAATATGTTACATTTGTATTTGTCATTTTTTAGGATTTTTGTTAACCAAAATAGTTATTTAGAGACTAGATGACTGATTTTAAAATTTTCTATTTTTGGTCAAGAGAGAAACTAGAGAGAGAGAGAGAGAGAAAAAGTAAAAAAACTTAAAATGAATTACACGGTAAAAGCAATGAGGTTAGTCACATGCACGGTGCACCACAGTCAAGCTCAAAATTCAAAACTCAAGTTGAGATTCCCGAAAATCCAAGTCGAATACCGAAATCCCGAGTCTCGAGAGAGAGGAACAAGATTTTTTGAGAGAGAAAATGAGAGATTTGAGAGAAAAAATGTTTATGAAAAACATAAATGTTATAGAGAGGGGGGGTGGAATTTATAGATTAAAGAAAATATTTTTTTTAAAAAAAACCATTTTTTTTTGAATTATTTTGAATTTTTTAGGGGGGCAGAATCATGCGGGTCGTTGGATTCTCCCCTAGCCGTTGGAGGCGAGATCCAACTGGCTGAAATTTAAAATTTTTTTAAATTTTTTTTTTCCTATTTGGACGGGGGGGGGGGGGGGGGGGGGGGGGGAATTGGGTCAGCTCGAGCCTCGGGGCACCACGGGTCGGGTCCAATCAGACCCGACCCGCGGTCTTTTTTGCAGGACGGGTGAAGCAAGGGGTATACAATACGAGCCCATGCCAGTGTGCCATGCCACAGGCACCGAATCGTGCCGGGATAGGCACGGCACGGCACGTGCCCGGGCACTAGATTTTCTCATGTCGGGCCGGCCCCGGCATGGCCGAACCGTGACGTGCCTCGTGCCGGGCCGGGATGGCCCTGCCCGGTTGACACCTCTTGTTGCTGCTACTGTTGCTGCCACTATTACTACTGTCACTTCTACTGCTGTCGCTGCTCCTGCTGTCACTGCAGCTCCTACTGATGCCGCCACTGCTGCTAGTCGCTGATAATAAAAGTTGGGTGGGTGATGATGCTCAACTGATGAACTTTTCTACCAACCACTCATTTTGAGATTGAGCGGGTTTTTGACGAGGTGGCGAGCAGCTTTTCCCTAAATAGGACCCGATATTCCTCTTGGCACTCGCGGCCTATAAAAATTAGGTAATGATACATTTTCCCTTCTAATTGAATACTGTTTTGTGGGATGTAATAAAATTACACGGCACTACACGAGCATCATCATCATCATCATCCTAAGACCTAGTATAATTATAACCAATCATTTCAGAACCTACAACAAGAAAACTTATTTCCCCATACATATGCTTTCTACCATGTGATATTTGCATATATACACAATTACTAAAATATTTAAGACCAACCTTTGTCTACCTGGCTAGCTTGGATAAACAATATCTTCATGCCACAACTTTATGAAAGATCTAATATTCATGACTTTTATGACATGCATATGTAAGCAATGCACGATGATGACCATACTAGCCCGAGCAATTATATATTCAAATGAGTGTGTGTGTGTGTGTGTGTGTGAAAGGGTGTATATGTATGACAATAGATTCATGTTTACAAATAATTATATCCACCCACTTTGTACATACTCGGTATATACCTACGTATATACTCATTATATATGTACATATATACCGAGTATATGCATACATATATACTCGGTATATGTACATATACAGTGCATGTCATCCACCACATGACTCTAAAAAGAAAGATCAGCATACTACAAGAGCTAGCACATGAGGCCTAGTATTGCACTTCCAGACCATACAACTATGCATGGTAAGTAGAAACCTACTATCATTAACAAATTGCACATGCTTCAAACTTTATGAAAACTAATTGACAAATAGAAAATAAAAAAAGTTGTCCTGTGAAAATCAAAAGAGTACATGCCCAGACAAATAGAATTTTTATCTTTCAAAACAAAATAAAAAAACAACACGTGCCAAAACAAAATAATACAATCTCCAATGACCGTGATGCTAATTCAATCACAACATGCTTTATATCTTACAAATCTAACATGCTCTCTAAGATAAAATTTCATCATGTATTTCTTCTATTGTGTGACGTTGTACTTTGTCTCTTTTACAGGTTTGGTTGCATTAGGAATGAGCCACCTAAACACATGTATAGATATTATTGAACAAGATATCAAAGCGAGGGAAATAAAAGTGATAATGCTGCCACAACCACCATCATTTCAGCTAACATGTTTGAGACTTCCCAAATACACCTGATGTTTTTTTAAAGAACAAACGTAAAAGTGTTTGTAGCATTCCATCATTATAAACACTACACTACCTAGCCTAGATACAAGTGAAATAAAAAATACATAAATTAAAATAGTGCAATAAATATAATGAATATTATATATATTCATCACCTCAAACTTTAAAGAAAAAATAAATTAAGATACTCTAGATAGTTCTCATGAAAATCTTTGCCAACAATTGTGATGAGAATAGTTAGTGCCTGTCCTGGCATGTGCCTAACCCAGAATAGCCTGTGTCTAAACCAGGAGAGCCAGGCATGATGTCGTCAGTTCTTGGCCATGGCACCTAGTCCACCTAACAAGGGCCCATGCCCTAGACCCTGGACTCCTGTGCGCTATGTCCCCTGGACAGTGTGTACATGTGACAAGTGTTGAGCAGTATGGCAGCATTATATCAATATATTATAAATAACATAGATGTGTTAATTGTTATGTGTATCTATATATATACATAATATAATTATTGTGTATTACAATATACAAAATACATAGATAATGTATATAAAATGTACATACAATGTGTATATACACTTATATTGAATATATACATACGCACATTGTATATAGACAGAAATTATTCTATAGATACATATATACATAATGTAAATACAAAATATATACATACATACCTAATAAATAGAAAATTTAAAATTATGAATAAAAAAATTAATAACATTAAAAAATTCTTTAATTTTAAATTATAATTAATATTTATAAAAAATTATATGGTAGCATAATCTTTCAAAATAAAACTAAAACATAAAAAATATTACAAATCATTAAGTCATAAATGATAAAAATTATAAGATCATTTTTCAATCTAACTGTTATGATCTGTACAACATTATATTATATCATATACATCATCATATGTATTTTGTTGTAATGTAGGAATTTGATCATGAAGACTCATCAATGTATTATCTTAATCTTTCTATCATAACAAATTTTCAATAATATTGATTGTAATTTGATTTTACTATCTAAAATAATATTCACAATCATAAATACGATAGAATTTAATATACACTAAACACACTAAAAGATCAGGAAATCTCGAGATCTTTTAGATATCACAAAAAAAATTTATATAATTTTTACAAACTCAATGCATCTAGATTTTTCATATCCTCTAAAAAAGTTCAATTAAAATTGATGCCTAAGTATTTTAATAGGTTATAAAGACTCATATTCGACAGAGCAACCAATCATCTGCCTCTAACTTATTTGAATTAAAAATGTTATCATCCTCAAATACTTCATAATCATAATTTCATTAAAACAAAAATATTTATTATTTTAATATTTAAATAAATTTTTTAATTAATCATAAATTTTACTTTTTTATTCTTATAGTTGATTAATCCCTAATCTAAATGTAAAATGTTTTTATAGTTATACATTTAGTAAGATACAATTATTTATATTTATATGTTATTATACGTATAGTATATATAGTTATAAATAGTTATATATAGTTAAACATATAGTTATATATAGATATATTCAAACAAGTAGATATATGTAATCATACATAAATATATATAAAGTTATAAACAGATATATAAATTTACATATATTTATACATATATGTATATATAATTACAAATATAGTTATATTTAATTATATAGAGTTTAATATAGTTATACAAATATTTATATTTAGGTATACACATAGTTTAATTGTAGATATATCAGATGAAAAGTTTTAGATTACTACAAACCTTGCAAAATTTTGATTTAATGCAAACATGGCTAAATTCTACTTCACTTGAAAACTCTATGTCATGATTTTGCAAACCTTAATCTCATAAATATATACTACTGTAATATAAATGTACACATATATAGTAGTATATATGTACATATGTACTGATATATATGTACATATACATATATAGTAGTATATATCTATACACTAGTATATATGTATATGTACATATATACTTGTATATATGTACAAGTATTTATATCTACATATATACTCAGTAAATGTACATATACACTGTAGTGTATATGTACATATATACGTGTATACATATACACTACAGCATATATGTACATGTATGTACATTTACATTATAGTGTACATGTATGATTACAAGTTGGAGCTTATATTACTCATTATTAAAGGAACATTGTGATATTATTACAAGTTTTAGATTTTATGAATATTTTATCAGCATTCATTAGTTTTGTAAGGAAAAAAAAGTAATACATGAAAGCTACCATCCAAATCATACCTGATTTCTGAGGCTATTTTTCATTGATCCATATCTCCAAGTAATTATAAGTAGTTATACATATATAAATGTATACAAAGTTAAATAATTAAATATTGACTAGAAAAATTTCATCACTAAATCCATTGTTATATTCTGGATGTAATTAGCTAGGGAAGTTTATCCGCTAAATCCGTCATTATATTCCAAATTTTATTTGCTAGGGAAATTCTATCACTAAATCCATCGCTATTTTTCGGATAAAATAAGCTAGGAAAGTTCCATCGCTAAATCAATCACTATATTCGGGATGAAATTAGCTAGGGAAATTCCATCCTTAAATTCGTCACTATATTCTAGATGTAATTAGTTAGAAAAATTCCATCGCTAAATCCATCACAAAATTCCTCGCTTTTCTTTGCATGAAATTTACGTCACTATTTTGTCGCTAATCCATCGCTAATCCATTGTAAATTTTTATTTCAATATATAATTTTTATTCATTTTCTATTCCCTAGCTAATCCCTCACAATTTAGCTCGATATTGATCCCGAGCTAAATTTCACTAGCTAAATGAACATTTTCTTGTTAGTGATCAATCTATATATCAATCAATCTATCAATCAGTATGTTTGTCTATCTATTTGTTTGTCTTACTATAAGTCTATCTGTCTATCTCTCTTTGTTTGTCTATCTATCTAGTTGTCTACCTACCTGCTTAATAATCTAAGAGCCTAACTTCCTACCTTACTACAAACCCACATACTTATCTATATATCTATCTATATATCTATCTATATGTTGATATATCTATATACTTGCCTATATGTCTATCTGTCAGTCTATCTTTCAGTCAATCTGTCAGTCAGTTAGTCTGTCTATCTATATGTCAATCAGTCTGTATGTCTATCTATAAGTTTGTCTATCGATCTATCCATTTGTCTTTCTATCTACTTTTCTATCTGTGTATATTATCTATCTATCTATTTTTATATCTATATATCTCTATATCTGTCTATCTATCTATTTATCTTTTAGTCAATCTATAAGGCATTATATATATATATATATATATATATATATATCTATCTATCTGCCTATCTATTTGTCTAACTATCTATCTATTTATGTATCTATCTATCTATCTTTATATCTATCTATCTATTAGTTCATCTATCTGTTTATCTATCTATCTATGTGTTTATCTATTTGTCTATCTATATGTCTATCTATTTGTCTATCTATTTGTATATCTTTGTCTATCTATGTGTCTATCTATCTTTCTATCTATCTTTATTTCTATATATCTAATTTTCTATCTTTCTGTTTTTCTTTCTATTATCTATCTAATTGTCTATCTATAGTCTATCTTCAGCCTATCTATCTATCTGTCTATCTATCCATCCATCTGTCTGTCTATCTATCTATCTATTTATATGCTAACCTATTTTTCCATCTTTGTATCTATCTATCCTTCTATATTTTTATCAATCTATCTGTCTATATATAAGTCTTTCTATCTATCATTCTATCTATCTATCTATCTATCATGTATGTATTTATCTATCTGTCTATCTATCTATATATCTATTTGACTAATAATTTGTCGATCAATATGTCTATATATATGTAATTATATATCTAACTATCTATCTATAAGACTATCAATCTCTCTGTCTATCTATATATTAAACTTTATATTAATCTATCTATAAATTAGACTATCTATCTATCTTTCTTTCTTTCCATCTATCTATCAATATGTCTATCAATCTATTTATCAGTTGGTCAATCACTCTATCTTTCAATCTGTCTATATATCTGTATATCTATCTGTCTATCTATCTATCTATCATATATCTATCTATCTACATATCTTTCTTTCTTTCTTTCTTTATGTCTATCTATCTATCTATATGTTTGTCTTTCAATCTATATATTTATCTTTCTATATGTCTATCTATCCATCAATCTATGATATCTATCAATCAAATAATCTATCTATCTACCTATTTGTATGTCTATATATCTATCTTTATATCTATCTTTATATCTATCTTTTTATCTGTAAACCTATCGATCTATCTATCAGTATATAAATAGAATATTTATATTTTTAAAAATCTATTTATCAATCTATATATCTTATAGTTAATAAATGTATCTATCTATATATCTATCATTCTATCTATCAATCTATCAAACTATTAATCTATCAATCAATTAGTCTATCAATCTATCTATCAATATGGCTACCAATCTTACTATATATCTATATATCTATCTATTTGTCAATCAATCAATCAATTAATTTGTCTATGTATCTATCTATCTATTTATTTATCTATCTGACTATCTATCTACCTACCTACCTATCTATCTATCTGTCTATCTGTCCTTCTGTCTATCTGTCTATTTAACTTTTTGTCTATCTATCTATTTGTATATCTCTCCATCTATCTATTTATCAATCTATATATATATATATATATATATATATATATATATATATTAGCTATCAATATGTCTTTTTATCATTTATCTATCTGTCTATCAATCGGTCTATCATTTTGTCTATCATTTAATCAATTTATTTGTTTATCTATCTATCTATCTGTATTTCTATCTATAATTCAACTATCTATCTATTTGTATGTCTATCTGTCTATTTATCTATCTATCTATCATTCTGTCTACATTTCTGTATAAATATATGTCTATCGATTTGTTTATTTATTAGAGTTTTATAGATATATAAACAAATCGATAGATAGATAGACTTATAGATAGATAGATAGATAGACAAATAGATAGATATATAGATAGTAAATTTGATAAATTTTTAGATAGATACAATGATATGTAGATAGATAGATAGATAGATAAATAAATAGATAAATAGATAGATAGATCGGTAGATAGATATATAGATAAATAGATATATAGATAGATATATAGACATATAGATAGATAGATAGATAGAAAGAAAGATAAATATATATATATATATATAGAGACAAAGATAGACAAGCAGATAGATAGAAAGATAGATAGAGATATATATATATATATATATATACAAATAGATAGATAGATTAATAGACAAATAGATAGATAGATAGAGAAATATATAGAAAGATATATAAACTAATAAATTAATAGATAGATAGAAAGATAGATAGACCGTTAGATAGTCATACATATAGATAGATTAATAGGTAAATAGGTAGATAGATAGATAGAAAAATATATAGACAAATAGATAGGTAGAAAGATATATAGATAGATAGACAGATATATAGATAGATAGACAGACAGATATATAGATAGATAGATAGAAATATAGGTAGATACATAGAAAAAAGATAGATAGAGAGATAGATAGATAGATATATAGATCATTTAAATATTTTGATAGAAAAATTTATAGAGACATTAATAGATAGATAGATATATTGATTGATTGATAGTTTTATATATAGATTGAAAAATAGATTGTTATAAAAATTGATAAATAGATTAATAGATATAAAGAAATATTGATAGAAAGTTTGACAGATTGATAAATAGATAGATAGATTTATACATAGATTGATAGATATACAAATAGTTAGATAAAGAAATAGATAAATATACATATAGATAAATATACATATATACAAATAGATTGACAGATAGATAGACAAATAAATAGATAGATAGATAGATAAAAATATAGAAAAAAAGAAAGAAAGATAGATAGATAAACAAATAGATCGACAGATAGATAAATAAATAGATAGAAAAATAGATATGCAGATATTAGATAGATAGTTAAACAAGTTGATATACAAATAGATTGATAGATATGTAGAATGAAAAATAAATAGATAGATAGATAAGACAGACAAACTCATAGATAGACAGATATATAGATAAATAGTAAGACAAACAGATAGATTGCCAGATAGATTAATATAAAGACAGATTGATAGATACATAGGAAGTTAGGCAGATAGTTATGTGGGTAGTAAAATATATAGATAATTAGGCAGCATGCAGATAGAAAGATAGATTAATAGATAGTTATAGAGATTGATTTATACATTGATAAAGAGATAGATAGATAGACAGATAAATAGAGAAAAAGTGTGTAAGATATATATATAGATAGATAGATAGATATATAGATTTATATATAGATAGACAGATAGATAGAAAATAGATATATAGATATATAGAAATAAATATACACAGATAGATGACAAAAAATAGACAAATAGATAGATAGATATATAGATAGTTAGACATATAGATAAATAGATAGATTGACTGATAGAAAGCTAGATAGATAAATAGACAAATAGATACATCGATATAAAGATTGATAGGCAGATAGATAGAGAGATAGATAGTCAAAAAGTCAAATAGATAGATAGATACATAGACAGATTGATAGAACGATTGATAGATAGATAGACAGATATATAGACAAATAGATGGATAGATAAAGAGTTAGATATACAGATAAAGAGATATAATGATTAATAGATTGCTAGATACATAAACATATAGATAGATAGAATGATAGACAACAAAATATATAGAATAATTTATAGATAGATTGGCATATTGATAGACAGATAGATATAGAGATAGATAGACTGATAAATAGACAAATAAATAGATAAATAGTTAGGCAGATAGATAGAGAAAAAGATAGATAGATAGAAAGACAGATAGACAGATCGATAGATAGATATATAGATAGATATATAGATAGATAGATAGGTGGAGGTCTCAACTTGGCAAGGCCGGCCCGGCCTGGCATGAGGCACCGCACGGTTGGCCAGTGCCTGGGCCGACCCAGCACGGATCGGCCCCGTGGCATGGCACACCGGCATAGGCTCGTCTTGTGTCCCCCTTGCTTCGCCCCTCCCACAAAAAAGACCGCGGGTCAAGTCTGATTGGACCCGACCAGCTGTCCCCCGAGGCTTTAGCCGACCCAATTCCCCCCCCCCCCCAAAGGGAAATTTTTTTTTTAAGTTTTAAATTTCAGTGGTTCGATCTCACCTCCAATGGCTATGGGGCACAATCCAACGGACCTCATTATTCTGCCCCTTAAAAAATTCAAAAAAATTCAAAAAAATGGCTTTTAAAAAAAATATTTTCTTTAATCTATAAATTCTACCCTCCCTCTCTATAACATTTATGTTTTTCATGAACATTTTTTCTCTCAAATTTCTCATTTTCTCTCTCAAAAATCTTGCTCCTCTCTCTCGGGACTCGGGATTTCGGCATTTGGCTTGGATTTTCGGGAATCTCAACTTTGGTTTTGAATTTTGAGCTTGACTGTGGTACACTGTGCACGTGACTGACCTCATTGCTTTTATAGGGTAATTTATTTTAAGTTTTTTTTTTACTTTCTCTCTCTCTCTCTCTCTCTCTCTCTCTAGTTTCTCTCTCTAGACCAAAAATAGAAAATTTTAAAATCAGTGATCTAGTCTCTAAATAACTATTTTGATTAATAAAAATCCTAAAAATGACAAATACTAATGAAACATTATAAAATTTAGAAAATGAAAATATTACACAAAGGTCTGAGGCTGCTGAAACTTTGGGTTCTCCAGTCGTCTCAACCCAAACTTCTAAAAAATAAAAAACTAAAAGGACTTCTGTAGTTTGGACTCATTTTAATATAATAAAACTAAAAAATGTTAGGGGTGAGGAAAAAGAAATGTTACAATGCAAATATTGTATGAGACTTTTAACATGTAGGAGTTCGTTTGGGAGTGGGCACCTTAAAAGACAAGCCGAATTATGCACCAAAAAACATGATCCATTAGATCCTAGGCAAATCCAACTTGGCACTACATTTTTTGAGAATGGATCGAGTTCAGTCTCAAAGTTTACTCCCTTAATATACTTCAGCGAGTTGGGTAGTGACGGCATGACCAGACTTATCACATTGATGAGTCTTCCAATCAAATTTTCGGAAGATCCAAGTGTAGTACGCATCATGCAGACATATTTTTAGCCTACTTATCATAGGATTCCTAGGTCCACACCTAGGAATGACATACTAAAAATATATAAGTTAGAAAAACAAAAAATAATTAATAAATTTATGGCATATAGTGGAGTGGTGTCCGTGACGTCTGATATCTGGACAAGTCACGATGAATCATCTTATGCATGTCTCACCAGCCACTATGTAGATTCTAACTGGACTATGAATAAAAAAATTTTAGGATTCTCTAAGATTCTTCATCCTCAGGATGGCCCGGCCATTTTTGAGTCTATGATGAAAATCATTAGGGAATATAAAATTTAAAATAAAATTTTTAGTATCACATTCGATAATGCATCTAATAATGGAGTAGCGATTAACATGTTTGTTAGGAATATTAGAGACGCACTATTAGGAGAGATTTTTCATGTCAGATGCATGTGTCACGTGATTAAACTGATTGTTCAAGCGGGTATGAACATGTATTCCCCCGTGTTGGATAATATACGTAATGTACTAAAATATATTCGTACTCCTCGCAGACAACAAGAGTTTGGTAGTCTCTGTTTGTCTGCGAATCTTAAGAAGACGAAATTCTAATCGGATGTGAGACATCATTGGAATTACACGTATTTGATGTTGGAATCATGTGTTGGATACGAACACGTGATATCCAACTACGTCAATAGTAAGAGTGACTGAACTTATTATTAACGACACTGACTAGGCTTCAAACATTTCATTTATGAAAATATTGAAATTTTTTTATGACACGACGAACATGTGTTCGTCGGTTTATACGCCCATGACTTTCATTGCACTTCGATGCATATGCAACTTTAGTAGCATGTTTAGGAAGTATCGAGCTGACACGACACTTAGCCATATGGTTGCAGAGATGGAAACCAAGTACTTAAAGTACTAGTCCACCATTCCATCTCTTTATTGCCTCGCTGCAATGCATGGACCCTAGGGTTAAGGTGGAAGGGGTAGAAAATACTCTGACTTACATTTCCTAATGCATGAACCTGGAAGAGCCACCTGAAGGGTTCATTCACGAAAAGTTGACTGACCTGTTCACATACTACGATACTAGGTATGGTGGTGTTTGTAGTGAGACTGTGGTTATAGACATTGATAACTTGTTCGGAGATTACGATTTTTCCATTCAGCTAGAGAGGGGGAAACGTAGAGGTGGACCATCACATAGGAGCGAGCTTTCTCGGTACTTAGATACCGATTACTGCTCAATCCTATCACATTCTGATACAAAGAATATTGATATATTATAGTGGTGGAAATCATATGAGTCCACCTTTCCCGTGCCTTCTAGGATTGCACGGGATCTACTGACTCCTCCGGTGTCGAGCGTAGCATCGGAGTCTGCTTTTTCCATTGCAATGAACATTATTTCGGATAGGAGATAAAGATTACGTCAAGATATTGTTGAGGCCTTGGCTTGTTTGAAGGATTGGGAGGATTTGAGGTTTAACATCCATGATCGTGTTGGAGCTGGGACTGAGATAGGGACTCCAGCCGCATCCACTATGATAGCGGAGGAGTTGATTGCCGATGATGATGATCCATATGATACTGATCTTGATGTTACAGCTAATGATGCTCATGATATGCCGATTGATGATTGATGATGATCTACTATTTTTTGATTTCGATGTTTTATTTTTTATTGATTGTATGCTTTATTTATACGTTACGTTGAAACTTTAATTTGTTTGGTTCGGACTTTCGGTATCTAATGGCTGATTGGTCATTTTTCATTTGGTTTGCTTATGTTTTTTTTACTTTTTAATTTTTTTAACATATTTTATTGATTTATTTATTGTTTGTTTTAATTTTTCATTTAAAAATTTATAACTCTATTATATAATTCTAATAAATTTTAAACTAATTTTATATTACATTAAAAAAAATTTTAACTTTGTAATTTTAATAAATTTTATTTTAACAATTTTCATATTATAAATATATAATATTATACATTATCTATAATTTTATATATAATTTAATAATTTATATAATTAAAATAAAAATTAAAACAAAATAATTAATAAATTTTTTTTTGTCTGGCCCACACGACCTGGCACGGCACGGTACAGTAACCGTGCCAGCCCGGCCCGGCCCGTTTGACATCTCTATAGATAAGTAGGTAGAAAGATAGAAAACAGATATATAAATAGAATGATTAACAGATAGGCTAACAAATAATAGTCACACAAACTAATTGATAGATAGATGGCTAGATAGATTGATAGACAAAACATAGATAGATAGAAATATATATATATATATATATATATATAGAGATTGATTGAAAGATTGATAGACCTATTGATTGACAGATTATTCGACATATTGATAGATAGAATGATAGAAAGATTGATAGACATATAGACAGATAAATAGATTGATAGTCATAAAGATAGATAGATAGATAGATAGATACATACATACATATATATATATAGAAAGATAAGTAGATTGATTGATTGATTGATAGACAAATAGATAGATATAAAGATAAAAAAATAGATAGACAGTAGCGGCAGCATCAATAATGGTAGCAGCAACATCTACTACGGTTACAGCAGCAATAGTAGCTGCTACTGCGGCTACAGGTGCAGCAGCAATAGCAATAGTAGTAGCTGTAGCAGGAGCGGTAGCAACAGCAACAGCAGGAGTAGTAGTAGCAGCGATGGCGGTGGCGGCGGCAGCAGCAGCAAATGCTCTATATATGTACATAAACGTACATATATTACTACAATATTTGTACATATAATACTGCAGTACTATAAGTACATATAATACTGTAGTGATATATATACATATACACTGTAGTATATATGTACTTATATACTGCAGTATTATATATTTATCAAAACATAACTTCTTTTATTTGTTTTTATGATTTTATTCACTAGTTTAAATTTTGTGCAGATATGGTACCGCATTGTTCTCCATACGAAGCTTGTCTAAGTGAAGGGATTTTCACTAGACATGATGAACCCTGACTTGGACAACTTTCCTACAGCAGAAAGATGGTGATCAGAGGAATAGAGAAAAAGAAAGCAACGTCAATGTACGGATAGATTATATTTTATACATTGTTAGTAGATATATTGATGAATAAAATGGAATACAATTTTGTTATGTTTTTGTTTGAATTTATATAATTATTGAATTATATAAATTATTTTGAATCAAAAATATTTGATTCAAAATTATTTTGAATCAAAATAATTAGCAATGTATGAATGAGAATATTCAGATTCTGAATCAAATTATTGAATCAAAAAGAAAGCAACAACTGCATGCCAAATGATTTTATTTTCTGTTAATTATAAAGTATTGTTTATAGTTTCATTTTCAATTCAATTTAATATAAAAATATTTAATTATTTAATTAAATATTTTGAAAAATAAAAAAAATTTCTAAAAATTGTTTCAGAATGAAAATAGCTAGGGAATTTTCTATTGTTAATTTAGTTAGGGAATTTTCCCTTGCTTATTTAGCTATGGAATTTTTCCTTGCGAATTTAGCTAATAAAATTATTATATTAGCTAGTGATATTTCTGTTGCTAAAACTATAGATATGGACTAATTCCCTCACTGATTTTTAGTGATGAACACTTTAGGTTGGGAAAGCTTTCGTTATTAATCTATTGTTATAGAAGTTTAGCAATGGTAAACCCACATTTAGCTAGGAAATTATACCTTGCTAATTTAGCTAGGGAATTATACCTTGCTAATTTAGCTAGGGAATTATACCTTGCTAATTTAGCTAGGGAATTATACCTTGCTAATTTAGCTAGGGAAGTTTCTTTGCTAATTTAGCTAGGGAAGTTCCTTTGCTAATTTAGCTAGGGAAGTTCCTTTGCTAATTTAGCTAGGGAAATTAATATTGTAGCTGGGAAATTTCAGTCGATAAACCGTCGCTATATCAGTTTTTCAACAAAAAAACCCCCATTTAGCTAGGAAATTTTTTCTAGCTATTTGGTATTTTTCTTGTAGTGGATTAACAGATTGATAGATTGATAGATAGCTTAATAAATAGATATATAAATAGTTAGATAGATAGATACAAAAACAAATAGAAATAATATTTATATATATATAGATAGATAGTTAGATAGACAAACATATTGATAGATAGATAGATAAATATACAAATAGATTATTAGATAGTGACATATAAAGATAGATCGTAGATTTGATAGACAAATAGATTGAAAAATAAATAGACAGAAAGATCGATCGATATATACACATATAAATAGATAGATAGATAGACATAAAGATAAACACATAGATAGACACATAGATATATAGAAAGATAGACAGACATACCGACCGATAGATAGATAGATAGATAGATAGATAGATAAATAGGTTTATAGATAGAGAGATAGATAGATAAATAGATAGATAGATAGACAAATAGAAAAATAGATAAATCGACATATAAATATATAGAAAGATAAATAGATATACAAAAAGATAAAAAGATATATAAATAGAAAGATAGATAAATAGATATACAATTAGGTAGATTGAAAGATGGACATACAGAATGACTAACTAGCAGACTAATACATAGAGAGATAGATTGATTGATTGATTGAAAGATTGATAGATATATTGATAGACAAATTGATAGATTGATTGATAAACATATTGATATATATATATATATATATATATGATTTATTAATAGATAGATACATAGATACATAGATACATAGATATAAAGATAGATAAACAGACATATATATATATATATATATATATCAATTGATTATTAAACAGATAGATAGATAGATAGATAGATAGATAGACAAATAGATAGACAAATCATATGACAATTAGATAGATAAAGATATATATAGTTAGAGAGATAAAAAAATAGACAAATAGATAGATAGATATATAGATTGATAGACATATAGATAGATAGACAGATAGATAGACACATAGATATACTGATTATTGCACACTTAGATAGACAAATAGATAGACATATAAAGAAACAGGTAGATAAATAGATAGATTGATTGATAAATAAATACAAAGTTAGATATATAGATAGAAAGATAGATAGACAGAAATAAATAAAGAAAGATAGATAGATAGATAAGTAGATAGATAGATAAACATATACATTAATAGATAGAAAGATACATCGACATATAGATAGATAGATATATAGATTGATTGATTGACACTTAGATAAATAAATAGACAGACAGACAGATAGATAGAATAATAGATAGGTAGATAGATAGATAGATAAACATATAGATAGATAGATTGATTGAAAGATAGATAAAAAGATAGACAAAAAGATATAGTGATAGATAAACATATAGATAGGAAAATAGATAGAGAGAAAAATAGACAAAAAGATAGACAAATAGATATATAAAAAGATAGATAGAAAGAAAGAAAGATAGATAGATAAACAGATAGATACATAGATAGAGAGATATATAGACACATAAATAGATAGATAGATATATAGATAGGTAGACAGACAAACAAACAAATAGGAAGATTGACAGATAGACGGATTGACTAATAGACAAACAAATAGATAGATTAATAGGAGGTCTTTAGGACATCCATCGGCTTGTGTTTTGCTTCCTGACACAATTGAGCATCGTCTTTCTAGAGAAGAATAATACTAGTAAGGTGAATTAAGGTTACTCGAGATGTGTAATTAGTAAATCGCGTAATGGAAGAAATCACAGAAGGACTAAATCAAGTCAGCTTATCCGGAGATTCACAAAAGAAGAATCGAATTCAAGTTTCTAATACGAAGAAACCGTTGTTCTTCTATGTCAATCTCGCCAAGAGGTACATGCAACATCACAGTGAAGTCGAGCTCTATGCGCTTGGAATGGCTATTGCAACAGTTGTTACAATTGCAGAAATTCTGAAAAACAATGGATTGGCTGTAGAAAAGAAGATAATGACCTCCACTATTGAAATGAGAGATGAAGCAAGAGGGAGGCCAGTACAGAAGGCGAAGATTGAAATTTTACTGGGAAAGTCTGACAACTTTGATGATTTGATGATGGCTGGTAACGAAGAGAAAGAAACCATGGATGGTGAAGAGCAGGGATGAGAATTGAGGTTGTTTTCTGTTGGCTTCTGATTTCTCTACGCTGGTTGCCTAGTTAGTAACAGTAGCCATAAAACAGTAAATTTCTTAAATTTTAGGGGATTGGATATAATGTAATTTTATCGTGGATCGTAATTTCATTATAGCTCTTGCAGCTTTTTTTGTGTGACAATTTTGTTATATATATGTGGGTAATTTATTTTAAAAAAAATAGATAGATTAATAGATAGATACATAGATAGATAGATAAATAGACAAATTTATACAAAGATTGATAGATAGATTAATAGATAGATTGATAGACAGGTTGATAGACAGATTCATAAAAAGATTGAAAAACATATAGATAGATTTATATATAGATTAATAGACAGATACTTAAATACATCGATATACAGATAGAGAGAGAGATAGATAAATAAATACATATGCAGATTGATAAATTGAAATATAGATAGATAGGTAGATATAAAGATAGACAAAAAGAGAGACAAACAGAAAGATAGATAGATAGATAGATAAATAGACAAATAGATAGATAGATATTTATATTGACAAATAGATAGATAGATAGCCATAAAGATATATGGTTTGATAGAAAAATAGACAAATAGATAGATAGATAGAAAATAGACAGACAAACAGATAGATAGATAGATGGCTAGATAGATATATAGATAGACATATAAAAATATTCACATACAGGCAGATAGAGAGACATACAGACATATATACAAATTAACACACAAAGAGAGAGATCAACATATAGATCATTAGATAGACAAATAGATAGATAGATATAAAGTTAGGTAGGCAATCTTGTAGGGAGTCAGGCAGAGAGATAATTAGGCAGGCAAGTAGATAGAGAGACAGAAAGACATACAAATAAAAAGAGAAATTAAGAGACATACAAACAAACTAACTAACAAAGAGACATATAGATATATAGATATATAGATATATAGATAGTTTGATACACAGATTGAAAGACATATAGTTCAATTGATTGATAAACAAACAGCTAGATAGATAGATAGCCAAATAGATATTAAGATATATAGACAGATTGATAGACAGATTGATAGATAGATTTATAGATAGATTTATAGATAGATTTATAGATAGAGTAATAGACAGATTGATAGACATATTGATAAATAGATATATAAAGATACAAATAGATATTTAGAATGATAGATAGATAGAAAGATAGAGATACAAATAGATAGTTAGAAAGATAGATAGATTATTAGACAGATAGATATTTTGATACATAGATATATAGAGAGATAGACAGATTGATAGACAGAAAGATCAACAGACAAATAGATAGATAGAAAGATACACAAATATATAGACACATATAGACATAGAGATAGACATATAGATAAATACATAGATAGACATATAGATAGACAAATATATAGATAGAAAGATAGACAGATATATATATATATATATATATATATATATATATATATATATATACACCGATAAATAGGAAAATAGATATACTGATAGATAGATAGATATACATATAGATAGTTATAGATGGACAGAAAGAAAGAAATAACGATAGATAGATATATAAATAGATAAATAAAGATACAGAAAGATAGATATGTAGATAAATAGATAGACATATAAACAAAAAGATAGACCGAAACACAAACAGACATATAGATAGACTTTTATATAGATAGATAAATAGATAAATAGGTAGTCAGATAGAATGATAGGGAGTAAGATAGATAGACATATATATAGATAGATTAATAGAAAGATTGATAGATAGATTAATAGAAATGTTGATAGATAGATTTTTATATAGATATATAGATTGATTGATTAATAATTAGATTAAAATTTACATAGATATATAGATAGATATATATGCATATAGATAGTTAGATAGAGAAATAAATAGATAGATAGGTAGGTAGATAGATACAAAGATAGAAAAATAGATAGATGGAAAAATAGATAGACAGATAGATAGACAGACTGACAGACCGACAGATAGATAGATTGATAGATACATATATAGATAGAAAGATATATTGATAGATAGATAGTTTGACAAATAGAAAGATAGATAAATAAATCAATAGAGATAGATAGATAGATAGATATATTGATAGATAAATAGATAGACATATAGATAGACAGATAGATAGATAAATAAATAAATAAATAAATATATTGATAGATAAATAGATAGGAAAATAGATAGATTGACAAATAGACAGATAGATAAATAGACTAGTAGGTAGGCAAGTTGTCAGGCAAGTAGTCTAGCAGCCAGATAATCACACAGGAAAAGTAGATAGATAGATAGACATGTAGAAAGCCAAACAATAAGACATATAGAAAGACAAACAAACAAATAAACAAACAAACAAAGTGATACACAAACAATCAAACAAATCGAAAAACTCATACACAAATTGACATATATATAGATAGTTTGATAGACTTATTGATAGATAGATAGATAGACAGATTAATAAACAAATATATAGATAGATAATTAGACAGATTGATAGACATATAGATAGACAGATTGATAAATATATATATATATATATATATAGACAGACAGATAGATATATAGATAAATTTTTAGATAGATACATACATGGATATATAGATAGATAGATTGATGGATAAATAGATAGATAGAAAGGTCGACAAACAAATTGAAAGAAATAAAGAAAGAAGATAGATATATAGACAAATACAAAGAAATATATATAGACAATTAGATAGACATATAGATAGAGAGAAGAATGACAATTAGATAGATACACTACAAGAAAAATCCCAAATAACTATGAAAAATTCCCTAGCTAAATAGGCGTTTCCATCGCTAAACAGGATATAACGACGTATTAGCTATGAAAGCTTTCCCAAATCTAAAGTGCCCGTCGCTAAAAATTAATGAGGAAAAAAGTCCCTAGCTAAAATAATGATTACCCTAGCTAAATTAGCAAGGGAGAAATCCCTAGCTATTTTCATTCAAAAACTATTTTAAGAATTTTTTTTTTTTTCAAAAAATTTAATTTAATAATTTAATATTTTTAAATTAATTTGAATAAAAACAGAAACTATAAATGATAATCTATAAATAACAAAAAATAAAATCATTTAATAAATTATTCTGATATAATATTTTACATAATTAAAAGAAAAACATAACAAAATTTTATTACATCTTATTCATCAATGTATCTACCTACATTGCATAAAGTATAATCTATCCATGCATTGACATTGCTTTCTCCCCCTCAGCTCTTCCGATCACCATCTTTCTACTGCAACAAAGCTGTCCATGTCACAGTGAGTCATGTCTAGTAAAAATCCCTTCACTTATACAAGCTTTCTATGGGAAACAATAAGGTACCATATCTATATGAAATTTAAACCAGTCAATAAAATCAAAATAAATAAATAAATAAAGATATGTTTTGATAAAAATATATTACTACAATGTATATGTACATATATACTACAATGTATATCTACATATATACTAACATTTCACTAGTTACATATATTACTATAGTATTTGTACATATAAACTGCAGTATTATATGTAAATAAACACTGAGTACATATATACTCGGTATATATGTACATAAAATACTCAAGTATTATACGTACATATACTGAATTTATACATACGTATATACTCAATATATTTGTACGTATATACTTAGTATATACTTATGTATATATTGAGTATTTATATACGTATATACCGAGTATATATGTTCGTATATATTAAGTATATATGTACGTATATACTTAAGTATATTCTAAGTATATACGTATGTATATATAGAGTATATACGTACGTATACCTAGTATATACGTTCGTATATACCAAGTATATATGTACGTATGTACCGAGTATATACATACATACATACATACTATAATATATACGTACATATATACTCGGTATATACAATAGTATATACGTATATATATACTATAGTATATAGGTACATATGTACTCAATATATACATACTTATATACAATAGTATATATGTAGTTATTTACTTAGTGTATACGTACGTATATACTATAGTATTATATGTACGTATATATAATCACATAGCCTCAGATTATACACAAACATGTACTTTCCTGCAAATACAGATCATCAAAGACACCAGAAGGAAATGAGTATATACGTACGTATTTATTATTGCTTCTGCTGCTGCCACTGATAATAAAAGTGGGGTGGGCGATGATGCTATACTGATTAAGTTCCCTGCCAACCACTCATTTTGAGATTGAGCAAGTTTTTGATGAGGCAGCTATCTGCTTCTCCCAAAATAGGACTCGATATTCTTCCTAGCACTTACAGCCTGTAAAAATCAGGTAATGTTATATTTTTCCTTCCGATTGAATATAGTTTTGTGAAATCTAATAAAATTACATGACACTACATGGGCATCATCATTATCATCATTCCAAGACCTAGTACAATTAGAACCAATCATTGCAGAACCTACAATAAGACAAATTATTTCCTCATACATAAGCTTTGTACCATGTGATAATTGTATATCTACACTATTTTCTAAAAGCCTTTATCTGCATCTGTCTATCTCTATCTGCAAGGCTAGCCTAGATCAGAAATATCTTCATTCCACAGCTTTGGCGAAGGTCTAATATTTATAGCTTTTATAACCTACATTAGTAAGCAATTCATGATGATGATCAGACTAGCCCGAACAATTATATATTCAAATGTGTGTGTGTGTCTGTGTAAATGAGTGTGTATGTATGACAAAATATACATGTTTACAAATAAATATATGCACCAACTTATGTATATACTAAGTATATACATAGGTTTATACTATAGTATATACATACGTATATACTCAGTATATACATACATATATACCAAGTATATAAGTATGTATTACTATAGTATATATTTATGTATAAATTGAGTATATGTACATATATATTCAGTATATATGAACATATATACTCTATATTTACATGCATATATAGTTAGTATATCCAAACATATATACTCGGTATATACGTACATATATACTTTGAATATACATACATATATACACAGTATATACGTACATATATAGTGTAGTATATATGTACTTGTATACTACAATATTATATGTACGTATATATAATCACATAGCCTTAGATGACACACACACACATATACTTTCATGCAAATACACATAACATCAAAGACAACAAATGGAAATATTCTAGGGCTGAAAAAACACACATATACATCTCTCAACATGGTTAGCATCTTCTAGTTCTTTGTCATATGGTACTCCCCACAGATAGAGAACATTGTTACACTTGCGCATGGAGCATCACATTGTATATTTACAAACCAATAAAGAACACAACCCTATGCCAGATAAATAGATAGATAAGCACGAGCAAAACCAACTGCCATTTGCTAGAAATTTCACACAATGATATTATAATGAGCATATTTTTAAATTACTAAATCAAGGTGACTTAAAGATTTCTAGTGAACAATCCATCAAAATATTCTTCTAAGTTGGCCAGCTTCATGCATCAGTCCATGGTTAATTATAAGAAAGTTAGAAAGTGACAAATAAAAGGGAAATAGAAGTTGAAATAACAATAGGTTGCATGGTATCGAATTTTTCCACACCTATAGATTCATTTAGGAATTGTAATGGCTATTAAAATTTCAACAGTTTAATTGTGCTAATGAACAATAAAAAGTAGTCGTAGATCTGAACTGTGACAACACTGATCTGCACAAAATAAGAGTGTCAAGAACAAACATGCGTCTGTGTGGGACCATAATTTTTTCATTCATCTCACGGCTTCAGAACCTAAGGTGTTGTTCCCTAGCACCAGGAGGACCAGCCAAGCCTTTTACATACATAGAATAAGCTAAAACTCTACCCAAAATATTCTGGGACACACAAACATATTCATAGATATATAAAAATAGTAATTATAGACATGAACAAACACAAATCTAAGTTGATAGTCATACAACTTCAACAAATATCTAAAAGATGTCTATTAATGATGTTTAGAGAGAAAGAGAGTGTAAAAATAAAATGTTTCAGATATAATGAAGATAATAGAAGATTGTCCACCTTTGATCCAGCTGAAATCGGTAAATATGGGACACATGCCTTCGAAGGACCGTGGCAATGTCTGAATGCTTTGAATCATATTTTTTTCATGCGTCTCACATTAAATGTCTTGCAAAGATTCATTATAAGGTTAATCAGTAAAGTAAAGAATAAACCTAGAATAAAAAAAATTTGAAACCTCCAAAAAAATCTCATCATGTTTTGCTATACATAGACAAAAATCAAAAACAATTCAAAAATAATTCTGATATGAAATCTTCCTCTTAATTAGTTGGTGATTTTGTGCTAGCCTCTTCTACGAGGTTTCGTAGCTGGATCTCATTCTATTATATGTCATGCCAATGCTACTAAATGTGACTCCATATAGGACATCTACTATTGCATTACATTTTTAATTTCTTTCATCTCATCATTCATTTCTTTAATTTCTTGCTTTTGTCTATCAAATGAGTAATTTGCTCATCCTTCTTTTCTTTCATTTCATACATTTCTTCCTTCAAATGAGTAATCTACTCTTCCTTCTCTTCTTTCATTTCCTGTATTTCTTCCATCAAATTTGTAATCTACTCATCCTTCTCATCTTTTATTTTCCACATTTCTTCCTTCAAAGGAGATATCTATTCATCATTCTCTTTCATTTATGTCTCCATAACTTCAAAACATTCATTTAATTTAATTACATGTTGTTCGACCGCCTCATCCAACATTACTGTGACATATGAATTAGAAGCACGACTGCTACAATAAAATGCCACTCTCTTCGAGGCGATGCTCTACACTCACTACTTCTTATGAACTCTTATGGTCTCCAAATAGATAGGATCATAGTCAATTTGTTGAATATCCATAAAACCCTCAACTTATTGAGAAGCATATAGTTATGTATATATATATATATATAGTTAAACATATATTTATGTATGTGTGTTTATATATATATATATATTTATTTATTTATTTATTTATTTATTTATTTATACAAGTAGTTATATGTATGTATACATAAATATATACAAAGTTATAAACAAATATATAAATTTACATATATGTATACAGAGTTACAAATATATTTATATTTAATTATATAGAGTTTTATATAGTATTTCAAATATTTTTATATAATTATACACATATAGTTAAACATAATGTTGTATGTTGTAATACATGTAATTATTAATATAGTTACATGTGGTTATACATATAGTTACACGTTTAGTTAAATTTATATTTATACATGTAGAAATATATATTTTTTCATATAATTTTATATATTAATACATATAGTTATGTATATGTATAGATATAGTAAAATACTTTTTTATATACTAATATATACAAATATATATTAAATATAAGTTGTAAATTATATATTTAAATATAGTTATGTATAAAGCATTTATAGTTATGCATATAGTAAGATACAATTATTTATAGTTATATATCTTTATACATATAATATATATCATTATAAATAGTTATATATAGATATATTCATACAAGTAGTTATAAGTAGTTATACATAAATGTATACAAAGTTATAAACAAAAATATAGATTTACATATATGCATACATATATTTATACATAGTTACAAATATAGTTATATTTAATTATATATGGTTTTATATAGTTATACAAATATATATAAATAATTATACACATATAGTTAAACATAATGTTGTATGTTGTTATACAGTAATTATAAATATAGCTACATGTGGTTATACATATTGTTACACATATAATTATACTTATATTTAAATATGTTGGTATAAATATGTTTTTATTTAATTTTATATATATAAACATATAGTTATCTATAGGTAAAGATATAATAAAATACATTTTTATATACTAATATATAAAAATATATATTAAATATATGCTGTTAATTATATATTTATATATAGTTATGTATAATATTTTTTTAGTAATACATTTAGGCTAATATAATTATTTATAGTTATATGTTCTTATACCTATAGTATATATAGTGAAAAATAGAGTTATATATAGTTAAACATATAGTTATATATAGATATATTCATATACGTAGTCATATGTTGTTATACATAAATGTATACAAAGTTATAATCAATAATATAGATTCAGATATATGCATGCATATATGTGTACAAAGTTACAAATAAAATTATATTTATTTATATAGAGTGTTACAGAGTTATACAAATATTTATATATAGTTATACACATGTAGTTGAACATAATGTTGTATGTTCTTATACATGTAATTATAAATAAAATTACATGTGGTTATACATGTAGTTACACATATAGTTATACTTATATTTATACATGTAGGTATATATAGTTTTTCATATAATTTTATATATTTATACATATAGTTATGTATAGGTAAAGATATAGTCAAATACTTTTTTATTTACTAATATATACAAATATATATTAAATATAAGTTGTAAATTATATATTTAAATATAATTATGTATAAAGCTTTTATAGTTATACATATAGTAAGTACAATTATTTATAGTTATATATTATTATACATATAATATATATAGTTATAAATAGTTATATATAATTAAACATATAGTTATATATAGATATATGCATACAAGTAGTTATAAGTAGTTATACATAAATGTATACAACATTATAAACAAATATTTAGATTTTATTATACTAATACATATATATATATATAGTTACAAATATAGTTATATTTAATTATATAGAGTGTTTCATAGTTATACAAATATTTATATATAGTTATACACATATAGTTATAAATATATATCACTACAAGAAAATGTTTATTTACCTAGGGATCAATCCCTTGCTGAATTATGAGGGATTAGCTTGGGAATAACAATGAATTTTTGACTTTACATTGAAATATAAATTTGCAATAGATTAGCGATAGAAATGGTTGAATGAAAAATTTCCCTCGCAAATATTTTCATAAATTCCACGTGAAGAAAAGCAGGAATTTTGTGATAGATTTAGCAATGAAATTTTCTTACCTAATTATGAGTGACATATTTCATTGACAGATTTTACTGAGCTAATTAGATAGTAACATTATCCGTCACTAATATTTTCGTAAATTCCGCAGAAAGAAAATCAGGGAATTTAGCGACGGATTTTCCTTTGCTAATTAGATCCCGACAAAGTCCGTAGCTAATATTTTCATAAATTCCACGCAAAGAAAAGAGGAGAATTTTGCGATGGATTATGCCTAGCTAATTAAATCCATCACAAAATAATTATCTGTATTTATTTTTTTTATGAGTTTATATATAATGAAAGTGATAATTCCTTAAATGTTTGTTTTCTCAAAATATATGCATTTAGCTAGGGATAATTCCCTAGCTATTTGGGTTAGATATAATTTCTATCGCTAATATTTAATGATATTTTTTATACATCATTTATTTTATTATTTTATATAAAATTTTTAAATTAAAGGTATATCATGGTCTAAAGATGAGTGATCATTTAAAGACACAATCTCCTCATATAATAATAAAAAAATGATATTTAAAAAAATTAATAAATATATAAATACGAATAAAAATGTATATTAAATATGATTAAAATAAAGATTTTTTGATAATAATTTAATTACAAAATTTTACTAAATTATTTCTAAAATATTTAATTATAATATTTAAATATTTGTATTAAAAAACATTATATAATTTATTATATAATTATTAAATTTTAAAAATGTTTTAATTAGTAAAAAATATAAAATTACCACTAATAAAAAACTAAAATAAAAAATTGTTTGATTAAAAAAAAATTTATAAAAATAAATGAATAAACGAATAAACAAGTAAATATTTATAAAAATAAATTTATAAAATAGTATTTTTATTATTATAGAAATATATTAAAAATATACTGACTAAAAGATTTGAAATTTTTGATTTATAAAAAAAAATTTAAAATTTTCATAAAATTTAAAAGAAAAAAGTTGATATTCTAAGATTAATATATTGATGTTTTTGATTACATCAAAAACATTTTGATTATTTTAAAAATTAATATTTTAGTGTAGTTATTAAATGAACACTTCGAACATTAAAATTTATATTGACTAAAAGATTCAAATTTTATACTTTTATAATTATTTAATATTATATTAATAAAAAATAAATATGATTATTATAAATTTATAACCATATAATATATATATATATATATATATATATATATATGAATACTTTATTATTATATAATATTATTTTATTTATTTATTAAATAATATCATTTATGGTTAAATAAAAATCATTTTCAATTATTTTATTTTAATTATTTACTTTTTATAATTTTATTTTAGGCTTATTTTATTGAATTTTATTTTATATATATTTACATCCAATTTAATATTTATATAAAGTTTCATTGAAAAAAAAATGCTAGGTCATTAACACTGGAAATTTTTCAATCTTTAAGATGACAAAGGATTGGCGAGACGTGACAATGGGAGCAACCTAAATCGATCTCTTCATGTTACCAGGTAATATTATCATTGTTCTTCTCATTCGGAAGGCTATATACATATCTCCGTCTTTCTCTATTTTATTACCTCTAACAAATTTTCATTTTTACTAAAAATTTTGAGTATTAACTTTTTTTTATTTTCCCCTAATTTTTCTTCTTTTTGCTTCTATTTTCATATTACCTATATGATTTTGACTCTACAACATTAATGAAACAAAAAATTATCAGTGTAATCTTTGTTTTTTTATTATTTAAATTTTTAGGGTTTTAATGTTTTCAAATAATAAATGTTTGCATTTGTTTTCTCCTTCTATAACTTAAAAAATTAAATAATGCTTTATGTTTTCTGCTTCTATAACTTAAGAAAAAACAAACTTAATGTTAATGGGTTCTATTTTTGTTGTCTCCGAATTTATTATAAATAAATAACATTATATATAAAGTTTTATATATTTATATAATCATATGAAATTATATATAAATGTCAATACATTTATATATATAAATGCATTACATTATATTAAAACATTAATATGTTTATATTAACATATAATGATATATATATATATATATATGTGTGTGTGTGTGTGTGTGTGTGTGTGTGTGTATTAATGTTTATAAATATGTATAAAATCTTTACATTAAACTATCCATTTATATATTTTTTTTATATAATAATTATATTACATAAAATGTTTATGCATTTTTGTAAACATTTATATAACATATTAATTTTTATATAAATATAGAATATTTATAATGTTTATATAAATGTGATATATATACTATATAATATTTATAAAAGTGTTATATATATATAATTATATATAAGGATATTTTAAAAAATTCTTTTAAACACAAATATTATATCTAAACACTTGTTTAATTATATAATCATATGCCTTTATATATAAAAGTATATATAGCTATATTTATAATTATGTAAACTATTTTTATAACTATATTTATAACTATACATAACTAATTTTTAAAATATATAATAATGTATAACTATATGTATACTTCTATATAACTATATTTCTAACATAATATATTATATGTATAATAATATATAACTATATATAATTATATTTTACTAAATGTAAAACTATATAAATATTATATATAATTATATCTTTAACAACATACATATTTATAACTATATGTGTATAACTATATATAAATATTTTTATAACTATGTAATATTCTATTTTATATAATTAAATATAACTATATTTGTAACTATGTATACATATATGTATTGATATAATTAAATCTATTTATTTGTTTATAAAATTTGTATACATTTATGTATAACTATGTATGACTACTTGTATGAATATATATATATATATATATATAACTATATGTTTAACTATATATAACTCTATTTTTAACTATATATACTATAGGTATAAGAACATATAACTATAAATAATTGTCTTTGACTATATGTATAACTATAAAAACATTATACATTTAAATATATAATTAACAACATATATTTAATAAACATTTTTATATATTATTATAAAAAAATATATTTTAGTATATTTATACCTATACATGACAATATGTATAAATATATGAAATTAAATGAAAAAATATATATACCTACATGTATAAATATAAGTTAAACTATATGTTTAACTATATGTATAACCACATGTAGCTATATTTATAAGTACATGTATAACAACATACAACATTATATTTAATTATATGTGTATAGCTATATATAAATATTTGTATAACAAAATAAAACTTTATATAATTAAATATAACTATATTTTTAAATATATATACATATATGTAAATCTATATATTTGTTTATAACTTTATATACATTTATGTATAACTACATCTAACTACTCGTATGAATATATATATATATATATATATATATATATATATATAACTAAATAAATGTATAATAACATACAATATATTTTTTAACTATTTATAACAAAATAATTGTGTGTGTATGTGTGGGTAAAACATAATATTTAACGATATATAATTTTTTATAACTATATATACTATATGTATAATAACATATAACTATAAATAATTGTATCTTATATATGTATAACTATAAAAATGTTATACATAACTATATTTAAATATATAATTAATAACATATATTTAATATACATTTTTATATATTAGTATAAAAAATGTATTTTTGTATATCTATATCTATACATAACTATATGTATAAAAATATGAAATTATATGAAAAATTATATATACCTACATGTATAAATATTAGTTTAACTCAATGTGTAATATATGTTTAGCCACATCTAACTATATTTATAATTATATGTATAAAAACATACAACATAATGTTTAACTATATGTGTATAACTATATATAATTATTTATATGACTATAAAAAACTCTATATAAATAAATATAACTTTATTTTTAACTCTATATACATATATGTTTACATATATGTAAATCTATATAATTGTTTATAATAGTGTATACATTTATGCTATAACTACATATAACTAATTGTATGGATATATATATATATATATATATATATATATATGTATATACATATATATAACTATATGTTTTACTATATATAACTTTTTATAACTATATATACTATATGTATACTAACACATAATAAATGGGATAATACTATTTTGTTGTACTAACTTGAAATTAAATGACAAAAGATATAATATCAACAAAATGTAAGAACATAGCATGAAAGTGTCCATTGGTTTGGCTCATATTTGGGATAATACAAATAAGTGTGGTCGCACTCTTACCTAATCCCACCCCTTAGGCCTCAGTCTCATATATGAACTTATGTATGACAAAATATGAACTTATGTATGACAAAATATGTAATAATTGATAGGTGTGTATAGAAGAAAATTGTTTTTTCTTTTATGTAATTCTTCATTCTAACACCGCATTCTCTGTGTATCTTTCTCTCCCACTCTAATTATTTCTGTCATTCTCTTTCTTTTTTTTCTTTATGTGTCACTCTCTCTTTCTTGTTATTTTCTTTCTCTCTTTCCTTTCTTGCTCGTTCTCTCTCTCCCTCTCTCACTCTCCCTCTTTCTCCCTCTTTCTCTCTCGCCCTCTTCCTCTCTCCTTATCTCTCCCCCCCCTCTCACCCCCCTTTGTCTCTCTCTCTCCCCCCTCTCTCTCCTCATCTCTCCCACTTTCTCTCCCACTTTCTCTCTCTTTCTCTCTCCCACTTTCTCTCTCTCTCTCTCCCTCTCTGCATTTCTCTCTCCCCTCTCTCTTCGCTTTCTCTCTCTCTCATTCTCTCCATCTCTCCCACTCCCCCTTCAAACTTTAAATTTCTTTCTTTTTGCTTTATTTTCTTGTGCATTATCATATTTTGTTCCCTTTATCTAGTAATAGCCTGATATGTATTAATTTTTATCGTGCTATAAATTGCTTTATCTATTCATGTTGATTCAGCAAATGCATTGCCTCGATATTCATGAAATTTAATTTTTAAATATTCATCTGTAAGTAATTTTATTTAATTATTAGTATATTTTGAAGTAATTGAATGTTTAATCCAAAATAATGGTTGAACATTATTCTTTGCAAATAAAACAGTACAAAATGAGTTCAGATCATTAGTGGATGCACAAAAGATTTATGAATGGAATTTTGAATAATGATTTTTTGAGTGAGCTTGAAACTTTCATCAATTTTGCATGTAGTCAATCGAGATCGATGGATTGAGAAAAAAATTAAGTGTCCATGCAATCATCACAAGTGTCAGAATATCTCTTTTCGTGATGTAGACACTATAAGTTATCATTTGGCAAAATATGGCTTTGTGCCAAATTATTTTATTTGGATTTATCATGGGGAAAGTACAATGGCTCTAAACATTGACCAAAATGAGGGTACAGAATCATTTGTTTTTGGTGAAGAAGCATCAAACAAATACCATCAGAATGATCATGGAAGCTGATGGTGCTGACTTAAATATGGATACATGGATGAACCACCTAATCCTGAAGCTGAGAAATTTTATGAAATGCTTAAAGCTACAGATAATGAGTTGTGGTTTGGTTGTAAAACACATTCATAATTGTTACTTGAGGCTCGATTTATCAGCATTAAGTCAGAAAATCATATGTATGAGAAATTATTTGGTCAGGTGACAGAACTGATGAAAATGATTGTTCCTGATAATAATTTGGTCACTAACAACATTTACAACACTTAAAGTTACTACGAGGAATGGGTCTACCAGTGGAAAAAATTGATTGTTATTTCAATAGATGTATGTTATATTGGGGTGGTGATAGTGATTTAATTAGCTGTAAGTTTTGTGATCATCCTCGGTTTAAAAAGGTATCTTGTGTTGTAGATATGTGACAAAAATTAAAAGTTGCATTTAAGAAGATGTATTATTTTCTTTTAATTCCTAGGTTGTAGAGACTATATGCATCAAATGCTACAGAAAATGTTATGAGGTGGCATTCTGAGCAAGAGGTTGAAGAAGGGGTAATGCTTCATCCATCATATTCACTTGCTTGGAAGTATTTTAATCATATACATCAAGATTTTATTGCCGAAAGTAGAAATGTGAGATTGGGTCTCTACACTGATGGATTTCAACCATTTGGGCAATCTAGACAATAGTATTCAACATGACAGTGATAGTGACACCTTATAATTTGTCTCCGTGGTTGTGTATGAGGAAGCAATATATATTTTTTGTCAATATTGGTTCCAGGGCCAAAAATCCGAAAGGCATGCTAGATGTTTTCTTATAGCCTCTTATAGGTAGTAACTTTCATGCATATTCAATGCAATCTAGCTGGAGTACTACAAGATGATTCGCATGCCCATATTGCATGAAAAAGTGTGATACATATAACCTCAAATTTAGCGGTAAATAGTCATGGTTTGATAACCATAGTAAGTTTCTACCTATAAATCATCCATTTTGAAGAAATAAAACAACATTTCGAAAAAATAAAACTATGATGACAGTTACACCAGCAGTTCATTCAGCAGATGATATTATGATAGAGATTCAAAGTTTGGGCTTGAAGAAGATAACTGAAAACAATGCTACCTAGAAATAATGTACCAATATGCAAAATATTTGACATTGAGGAAATGTAGTTTATTTTTAGACCTACCCTATTGGAAGTCCAATTTTATTTGTGAAAACTTGGATGTAATGCATATTGAAAAAATTGAGTTTGAAATTGTTTTCAATACTATCCTTACTGTAGACGAAAAAACAAAAGATACATTAAAATCAAGTCAAGAGCAGAATGATTACTGTAGGCATCCTAAATTGAAACTAAATGAGGCAACAATAAAATTTCTTAAAGCTCGTTACACACTTGATAAGAAGGCAAGACAAATATTGTGTGATGGTCTAAAAATTTAAAATTCTTTAATGGATATGTCTCAAATATGGGTAGATGCGTGGATATGAAGAATCTTAAGTTATTTGGAATGAAAAGTCATGACTGTCATATCTTTATGCAGAGATTAATACCAATTTCAATCTGTGAATTACTTCACCTAAGTGTTTAGAAGGTCATTATAGAACTTAGTTTGTTTTTGAAACAACTAACTGCAACCACAATCAAAATAGATGACATTGTGAGGCTTGAGAATGACATTCCACTTATTCTTTGTAAGCTTGAATAGAATTCCCATTGAGTTTTTTTGACTCAATGAAGCATTTGCCGATCCATTTGGTATATGAAGCAAGGATAGTAGGATCAGTGCAATACAGGTGGATGAATCCTTTTGAGAAGTAAATACATATAATTAGTTGTGTTTTATTATTTCATACATAAAGTAATATTTTAATTTAATATAATTGAAACCTAACATTGGCGGTTCACTTAACAATGCATATTTAGTAGAAGAATCATCATCATTTTGTTCTTGTTATTTTGAGGATCATATCAATACAAAGAATAGAAATGTGCCTCGTAATGATAAAGGTCATGTGATGGTAGAAGATGATATGTGGACAAACTATCTATCTTCAAGCACCCTAGAAGAGCATTTGGAAGAGCAAAAAAAGATTTATGATAGATAAAGAGTACAAAGCAACTTAAAGCTACGTTTTACTTAATTGTGAGGAGGTTGCACCATATATTGAGTATGTATACTCAAAAAGATTGCATGTTTAATCATCATTTAACTTTGTCCTTAATGGGAATAATATAAAATTGATATACATTTTTCTCTCTTTTTATATATGTTCTGTATTTATATTGAGTAGTTAAAAAATATGCAACTAGTAATTTTCATCAATGATGTCGATTATATGCTAGAAACTAAATTTGCAAATTGGTTAAAAAATTATGTGAGAATTATTAAATTTTAAAATTTTTGAATTATTTAATTTATTAGTATCCTTTATTTGTTAACATTATTTGTTTAATTTATGTCATGGGCAAATGATCTTTCAAATGGAGATTCAAATATTTTAATCCAGAATTTAAGTAAAGGACTAATTAGATATGTGACAACATATCCTAGTATTTTGTCAATAAATATAAATTTCACACAATCGGGCATGATTCTTCTAAAATAACAATGAATAGTGGTGTATGCATTAAAGGCCCAGGTTATAGTACAAATGAGATAGATTATTATGGTCAACTCATATAAGTTATTGAGTTGGAGTATCCTGGACTCGAAAATAATAAGATTGTATTATTATAGTGTGAGTGGTTTGATTCTACACGAAATGTGGGTACAAAGATTCATTAAGATTATAAGCTAGTGGATGTTAACCATAAACATAGATATAATCGATATGAGCCATTTATTATGGCAGTTCAAGCCACTCAAGTATATTTTTATATATGTCTGAGTTTTTTTCATGATAAAAGGTATTGGTGGTCGATTTGCAAAATCAAAGCTTGATCAAATTTTGAAGTACCAACATCTCTACAAAGAAGTACAGACTTAGTTATTGCACCGGTAGTCCAAGAAGATGACATAAATAATATTGAGCCTGTGAATGTATATGAAGATCTAGAAAATTATGTTACTCAAATGGTGGTCTAATAAAAATTGAAGATTATCAATTTCTATATAAAGATAAGTTGGAACTTCCATCGGAATTAGACGAAATGTCACAAGATCCATTGGAGGATGATAATGATAGTCGATAATTAAACTATTATAATTTTATTATAATATTAAACTATCAAATACTTTCTATATTTTGTTTAAATTTTTTGATGTGTTTTATTCTAAAATGCATGGTTGTTCATCATATCTTTATTATTTGTTCTTTATTTTTTCTTGTACAGTAGATGGTGCCTAAAGGAGGTGGCTGTGGATGCAAAAATGAACCAAATTCATCTAGTATTTTACATCATGTTGCAAATTCAGTACCATCTCATACCCACCATATCTAGACTTCAACATCACAATCACAATCTCCATTTTCATTACCATCACCATCATCAAGGCCCTTACTATCACCTTTATCAGATATTAGCCCTCATTTTCCTTCTTGTACATACTTTTGATCCATCTCTATTTTCTATGGCATATTTTACACCAATAGTTCTCCCATTTACAAAACCATCAACATCATCAAATGTCGTGCCTTCCTCTGCATTCAGTGCTATGTTAGGAATTGAGATTATGAATGGGGGGTATAAGAAATATGTATTTTTGACTTGAATAAAAAATTTTGATGTTACTGTTAGTGGTTTTTTTATTATAGTTATGATTTTCTTATTTTCAATGTTATTTATTTATTCGTACAATTTTATTCCATCTCACAAGTGTTTGACTTTAATTACAAAGACTTTCAAGAAAATGGTTGATTCTAAAGCATTCTAATGGAAGAAAGAGTTCTGAATCGATAAAAAGTCTTATTTTAATGACTTTCAAATAAAAATTTTGAAACTAAAGCATTGAAATTTAATTATCTAATTAATTTTTTTTCTTGACACTCTTATTGCGTGCAGATCTACGTCCTCATGTGCATTGAATTTTTTTCTCATTTTTTTCTCATTTTGTTCTCATTTTTTTCTTTGTTTCTTTCATGTTTTCTTGCTTCGGTGGATTCCTATATGAACCTACAAGTATGCAAAATTCAATACAACACATCTTGTTTTCATTTCAATTTATATTTCACTTTTATTTGGCACTTTCTAATATTCTTATAATTAACCATGGACTGATGCGTGATGCTGGGTAACACATAATAATATTTTGATGGGTAGTTCACTAGAAATTTTGGAGTAATCTCGATTCAATTAAATAATAAGCTCATTCTTATCTCAATGTGTAAAATTTCTAGCAAATGGCAATTGGTATTGCATGTGCTAGTCTATCTATATATCAATGGCATGGTGTTGTGTTATTTATTGGTTAGTAAATCTACTATTGTTATGCTCCATGCATAGCTGTAACAATGTTCTCTATCTGCATGGAGTACCAGAGGACAAAGAACTAAAAGATGCTGACCATCCCTGAGAGCCATATATGTGTGATTTTTTAAGCTCTAGTTTCGTTCTTGCATTAATTTCATTATCAAACTGATTCAGATTTTTCCTTCGACATCCTTTGAAGAAGTATTCAACAACATGTATAAGTACATTGATAGGCTTTTCAGCATCATAAGACCACGTAAGCTATTATATATGGCCTTCGGTATGGTTTTTGTGTTCATACATGGCTGCCATGTGCCCATGCATCAGCTTGAATTGGTTCGGTCGCACCTCATCTATATTTTATCTTATGTCCTTTGATTATGAATTATTTGTAGATTAAATTATGTTTGTAGATAGGGTTGCAACCTATGCTAAAATGAATCAGCAACGAAGAAGATTCTTCCTAATACCAAAAGACAATGAAATTGACGTGGGGTTCTTCTCCCTCCTATGCTTCTCAGTGTTCTCACACGATATAGAGTTAGTCTAAGCATTTAGTTTCATGCCCTTTTATCTTCTTCAATAAGGTGTTTCTAGCATTACATTGGGCATGTTACAGGTCATTCTGTCCAATTCTAATGTCAAGGGGGGAGGCAAGCACAATTTAATATCTTTTATTCGCCTACAATGCAGACTTCCTGATTATAATCAAAATTGCTAATATTGCCTATATGGTCTGGCATGCAAATTTCATTAGATAATGAAATTGAAGATTTCTAACTTCCATTGTTACATGCTTAAATCTTGTTCTTATAAATCACTTTTAATTTTTGAATAGTAATGAATGTTTGAGTGCAAGATGCTGATCTGATAATGCTAGCTTTGGCAACCCATAAAATTCAAATATTAAAAGATGTAAACGTGTATTAAAATGCTTTAGCTAGTTCCTTTTGCTTTTGTAATTAATTGGCATTGTAATATAAATGAGTTTTTTGGATTGTCCTTGATAAGATGTGTTCATACAAGAGCAGAGAAAGAAGTCATGAATCAGTTGTAGAATCCAAAACCAGGCCTCTAGGAGCCAATTTAAGTTTGGCGTAGTCAAGATGGTGGTTTAAACAAGTTGTAATGGCTGACAAAAACAATTCTTTCATCAGCAAGCAAGAAAGTAAATCTTCCATTAAAAGACCTTATCAAGTATGATGATTTCAAAGATGCATATAAACATCACCCAAAATATTACTTTTCTATATCGTCAATACTTATTCGATTCCATTTCTCTTTACATCCGTAGCTTCTCCATGTCTGGATCCTCAGAGAATATTTGGAGCTTGATTTGAAGATCTCTAAACTTCCAATGAAATTGAAGGAGATCACCTTTGAGTGCATAGTTGATGATTTTATCTTCCTATGTTTTTTTGTAATAAATGATTTTCTTCCGCACATGCCCTCCTTGGAAATCCATGAGGTTTTTCACTGAGCTTTTTTTTAGAAAACAATGATTTAGAGGTGCTAATTCAAGATAAAAAAACTAAAAATAGTGATCATAAAAAATTCTGAGTACATACGTATGTATATACTAAGTGTTTCAATATAATTGTTAATAAAAAATTATATAAATAGATAGTTTTATGTAATTATTGTATAAATATTTATAAACATTAATACATATGTATAAATATTTATATATAACAGTATATGTTAATATAAACATATCAGTGTTTCAATATAATGTAATACATTTATATAGATTAAAGTATAGACATTTATATATAATGTCATATGATTATATAAATGTATAAAAGTTATATATACTATTATCTATTTATAATATATTTAGAGACAAAAAAATAGAACCCATTAACAATAATTTTGTTTTTTCTTAAGTTACAGAAGTGGAAAACATCAAGCATTATTTATTTTCTTAAGTTACAGTAGGAGAAAACAAAATGCTAACATTTAGTATTTGAAATCAATAAAATTCTAAAATTTTAAATAGTAAAAGAACAAAGATTACACTGACAATTTATTGTTTCATTAATGGTGTAGAGTCAAAATCATATAGTTGATATTAAAATAGAAGCAAAAAGAAGGAAAATTGGGGGAAAATAAAAAAAAAAGTTATTATTCGAATATTTTGTAAAAATGAAAATCCTCTAGTGATAATCAAATTGAGAGAGACAGAGATATGTAGATAACATTCTGAAGGAGAAGAACAATGATAATATTATGTAGTAACAAGAACAGATAGATTTAGTTTTCTCCTGTAGTCACGTTTCGCCTCTCCTTCGTCATTTAAAAGATTGAAAAATTTCTAAGTGTTATTGACTCAGCATTTTTTTTCAATCTTATATAAATACTAAAATGGATGTAAATATATATAAAATAAAATACAATAAAATAAGACTAAAATAAAATTATAAAAATAAATAATTTAAATAAAATAATTGAAATAGACTTTTTTTTAACCATAAATGATATTATTTAATAAACAAATAAAATAAAGTAATATAATAATAAAGTATGCATATATATATATATATATATATATATATATATATATGGTTATAAATTTATAAGAATACAATTTTTTTTTATTAATACAATATGAAATAATTATAAAATCATAAAATTTGAATCTATTAATCATTATAAATTTTAATGTTTGAAGTGTTCATTTAATAACCACACTTAAATATTAATTTTTTAAATCATCACTTTTCTTGATATAATTAAAACAACAATATATTAATCATAATATATCAACTTATTTTTTAAAAAATTTATTAAAAATTAAATTTTTTTTTATAATTCAAACATTTCAAATCATTTAGTCATTATATGTTTAAAAATTTATTATAATAGTAAAAATATTATTTTATACTTTTATTTTTATAAATATTTTCTAGTTTATTCGTTTATTCATATATTTTTTAAATTTTTTTTTATTTAATTAAACAATTGTTTATTTTAGTTTTTTTAGTGGTAAATTTTTTTTATTAATTAAAATATTTTTAAAATATTATAATTATATAATAAATTATATAATGTTTGTTATTACAAATATTTAAATATCTTAAATAAATATTTCAAAAAAAATTAAGTTTAATTTATTTAATAAATTATAATCAAAAAATAGTTATTTTAGTCATATTTAATATAAATTTTTATTCATATTTACATATTTATTAAATTTTTTTATAATATCATATTTTTATTATTATATGAGGAGATTGTATCTTTCAAGGATCACTCTTCTATAGAACATGACATATAATCCTTTAAAATTAAAAATTATATAAAATATTAAAATAAATAATGCTTAAAAAATATCATTAAAGATTAGCGACGAAAATTATAACTAACCCAAATAGTTAGGGAAAAATCCCTAGCTAAATACATATATTTTAAGAAAATAAATATTTAAGGAATTATCGCTCCAATTATATATAAAATCATAAAAAAATAAATTCAAATAATTATTTAGTTATATATTTAAATTAGCTAGGAAAATTTTGTTACTAAATCTATCGCTAAATTTCCCACTTTTTTTTGCGTGGAATTTATGAAAATTTTTGTGATGGATTATGCTTGGATATAATTAGCTAGGGAAAATCATTTGGTAAATCCATCACTAATAATTAGCTAGGGAAAATTCAAATGCTAACTCCATTGCTAAATTCCAAATCCATCACTAAAATTCATCGCTAATAATTAGATATGGGAATTCCATTGCAAAAATCGTCGCTAAATTACCTGATTTTCATTGTGTTGAAATTTACGAAAAAATAGCGACTAAAAATTTTCATTCAGCCAATTCTATTGCTAATCCATCGCTATCCGTCACAAATTTTTATTTCAAATTAAAATTAGAAATCCCTTGCTATTCCCTAGCTAATCCCTCACAATTTAGCTAGGGATTGATCCCTAGCTAAATTTTCATATCTAAATTAATATTTTTTTATAGTGATAGACAGATAGACAGATAGATATATAGACAGAAAGATAGACAGATAGATAGAGAGATAGATGCACAAATAGATAGATAGATAGATAGACTTATAGATAGATATATAGATAAATATATAGACATACAGACAAATAGATAGGTAGGAAGGTTGATAAATAGATAGACATACTTATATATAGATAAATAGACAAATAGATAGATAGACAGACAGAATGTTAGAAAGAAAGAAAGATAGATAGATAGATAAATAGATATATTAATTAAGAGATTGATAGAAGATTGATTGATAGATTGATAGAGAGATTGATAAACAGATTTATAGATAAATAGATAGATTGATTGATTGATAATTAGGTAGATAAGTACATAAAAGATATATATAGATAGAAAGACATATAGATAGACAAATAGACAAACAGATAGATAGATATATAGATAGATAGGTAGATAGATATATAGACAAATAAATAGAAAAATTGATAGATAGATAGATAGTCTTATACATAGAAAATAGATAAACAGATAGATATGTATATATACAGACAAATAGATAGACAAATAGATATGTAGATATATATATATATATAGATAGAAACACAGATAGATATATAGAAAGAAAGATAGAAAGACAAATACATAGATATATACATAAATAGATAGACATTTTGATAAACAGATAGATAGGTAGGCAGATTGATAGATCAATAGACATAAAGATAGATAGATAGATAGATAAATATATATATAGATATAGAGATAGACATATAGATAATCAGATAGAAAGACAAATAGATAGACAGATAGACAAATAGACAGAGATATATATATAGATTAATAGATAGATAGATAGACAGACAAAAAAGGTAGATAACTGATAGGTAGATTAATTAAAAGATAGATAAATAGACAAACAAAAAGATTGTCAAAAGACTGATAGATACATATATAGGTAGACAGAGTGACAGAAAGATAACTAGACAAATAGACACATTGAAAGATAGATAAATAGATAGATATATAGATTTACAAAATGATAAATACATTGATAGACACATAGGTAGATAGATAGAAATATATATAAATAGATTGAAAGAAATTTTGATAGAGAGATTGATACACAGATTGATTGATTGATAGCTAGATATATAGATAGATAGATAGATATATCGAAAGATTATTATATATATATATATATATAATAGATTGATAGATATATAGATAGATAGATAAATAGATATATTGATAGATAGACAGATAGTTAGATAGATATAAAGACAAATAGATATATACATAAATAGATAGAAATAAAGATAGTTGGACAAATTGATAAACACATTGATAGACAGATGGATACATATATAGATAGATGAATAGTCAGATAGATATACAGATATACAGATAGATTGATTGATAGTTAGGTATATATATAGCTAGAAATATATAAATATAGGTAGAAAATCAAAGTGATACATAGATAGATAAAAATATATATTGACAGATAGTAGAAATAAAGTTACATAGTTATTAGACAAAAAATAGATATATTTATAGAGAGAATAAGATTGATAATTAGAAAGAAGATATATAAATAGATAGATATAATGATAGATAGTAAGAAAGATAAATTGTTAGTCAGGTAGATATACATATAGATAGATAGATAGTTAGACTAATAAATAAATATATATATATATATATATATATATATATTTACACCGATTAATAGATATATAAAAATATAGATAGATCTATAGATAGACAAAAAGATTGATAGATAGATACACATATTGAGAGACACATAGTTAGACATATAGAAAAACTGATAAATATAAACATAAATAGATTTATTGATTGATAGAAAGACGCACGGATTGATACATATATAGACATATATATAGATTAGATTGTATCGATAGATATATAGATAGATAGACGGATGATAAGTAGATAAATAAATAGATAGTTAGTAGTTAGATTGATAGACAAACTTACAGCTAAATAGATAGAAAGATAAATAAGAAATAGAATATACATAGACAGAAAAATAGTCATAAGATAGTTAGAACTTAGTAGAATTTTGAGAGATAGATTATTAGATAGATACATTGACCAATAGATAGATGAAAGATATATATATATATATACCTAGACATATACATAGATAGATAGATATACAAATAGATTATTCGATTATTAGATAGATATTTTGAAAGATTATTATATAAATAGATAGTCAAATAGATATGCATATAGAAACATACATATGACATATATATAGATAAATAGATAGACAGATAGATAGATAATTTGATAGAAGATAGATAAACAGATAGATAGACATATAATAGATAGATAGCCAGATAGATAGACATATTAATAACAATAGATAGAAGACAGATAGATATATAGATAGATAGATATACAGATAGATATATAGATATGTAGATAGATATAAAAATAGATAGATAGAATATAAATAAACATATTGATAAACAAAAAGATAGATAGATAAATGGGTAGATATATTGACAAATAGATAGACATAAATATAGATATATAGATAGATAGAAATATAGCTAGACAGATAGATAGACAAATAGATAGAGAGATAGATCCACAGATAGATAGACAAATGATTCAATAGATAGATAGATAGATTGATTGACATATAGATAGATATTTAACTAGATAACATA
>JAREIK010000797.1:89274-156586 GCA_029783825.1 Sapria himalayana
TAGATAGACTGATAGATAAATGGATATTGAGACATATAGACATAATAGATAGATAGATAGATAGATAAATAGTTAGAAAATAGATAGATAGACAGACATACAGATAGATAGACAGATAAATAGATAAAAAGATAGATAGTTAAATAGATAGATAACTAAACAGAAAGATAGACATATAGATCAATACACATAAATAGATAGATAAATAGAAAAATAGATAGATAGAAATACATTCAGATAGATATATATATATATAGATAGATAGATATAAAATAGATAGACACATAATCAGATAGATTGTCAGGTAGATAGACAGGCAGATAGATAAACAGATAGATAAACACATAATCATGGATATAGATAAACAGACAAATAGATATATAGAATGACAGAAAGATAGACAAACAACTAAAGAGATATATATATATATGAAAAGATTGTTTCATATATATATAGATAGACAGACATATAGATAAACATGAAATAGACACATAGATAGATAGATAGACAAAACGAAAGAAAGATAGATAAATTGTTAGATAGATAGATAGATAGATCAATAAATAGATAAATAGATAGATAGATAGATAGAGTGATTGATAGATAGAAAACTATAAAGAAAGATAGAAAGAAGATCTATATATAGTTAAACTGATAGATAGATAGGCAGATAGATAGATAGATAGTTAGATAGATAGACAGATAGATAGATTGAAATATAGATAGATAAAAATATTGATATGCAAATAGATTGATAAATAGATAAATAGATAGATAGTTAGTTAGATAGATAGAAAGATTGAAATATAGTTAGATAGATAGATATATTGATATACAAATAGATTAATAGATAGATAGATAAAAAGATAGATATAAAGATAGATAGATAAATCGATAGATTGATATATTTATCGACAGATCGATAGATTAATAGATTTGTAGATAGACAGATTGATAGACAGATTTATACAAAGATATATAGATAGATATAAAATTAGATAGACAGATAGATAGACATAAAGAAAGAAAAAAAGATAGATAGATTTGTACAAATATAGATTAATAATGAAATAGATAGAAAGATAGATAAAAAGATAGATAGATAGATAGATAGAGAGAGATATACACTGATAGATAGATAGATATATAGATAGATAGATATATAGATAGAAAGATATTAAACAAAAGATAGATAGATAGTTTGATATTCAGATAGATAGGTAGATAGATATTTATATAAATAGACAGATATAAATACAGACAGATAGATAGATCGAAATATAGATATACAGATAGATATACATATAGATAAATAGGGAGACATAAAAATTGACAAACAAATAGTTAGATAAATATGTAAATATATAAATAGATAGATAAATAAATAGATAGCAAATAGTTAGATAGATAGACAAATTCATAGATAGATATATAGATCTATAGATAGATAGATAGATAGACACATATATAGATATATTGATAGAAAGCTATACAAATAGATAGTAAGATGTATAGATAAATGGATAGATAAATAGATAGGCAAATAAATAGATAGATAATGGACAGGAAGATAGTCAGATAGATAGATAGATATTTATATAGATAGATAAAGATATAGATAGACAAATAGATATATAAATAGATATACTAATATATAGACTGATAGATTGATAGATCGATAATTTGATTGAAAAATAAATAGATAGATAGATAGATAAACAAATAGATAGAGAGATATATAGACATATTGATACATAGATAGAGAGACAAATAATTAGAGAGATAAATATTAAAAATATAGATAGCATATAGATAGATATACGTTAGATTGATTGATAAATAAATAAATAGGTAGATATATAAATAGATAAATTAACATATAGATAGACATTTAAATCGATAGATAGATCTAAAGTTAGATTGATAAATAGATATATAGATTGATAGACATATTGATAGAACTAAAGTTAGATAGATATATAAACAAATAGATAAATAAATATATAAATAGAAAGAGAGACAAGTAGATATACATATAGATAAATATACTTATAGAAATATTGATAGATAAATAGCAAAATAGTGAGATATACAAATTGATAGTTACAAAGATAGATAGAGATCGATAGTTAGACAGACAGACATAAAAAAAGATAGATAAATTGATTGAAATATAAATAGATAGATAAACTGCTAGATAGATAGATAACTAGATAAATAGATAAATAGATAGATAGAAAGAAAGAAAGATATATATATATATATATATATATATATATATATATATATATATATATATATATATATATAAAGACATAAAGATAAACAAATAAATAAATTGATAGATAGGCAAATAGATAGAGATATAGATAAATAGATATATCGATAGATAGATAGATAGATAGACAAACAAATATATTGATGCTCAGATAAAGACAAAGAGACAGATAGATAGCTAGATAGATAGAAAATAGTAAGAGAGATAGATATATAGATAGATAGATAGATAGATAGATAGATATAAAGATAGACAGATAGATAGCCACATAGATAGATAGTCACATAGATAGATAGATATACAGACATATAGATAGATAGATAAATTGATAAATAAATATATATATAAAAATTGACATAATGATAGATAAATAGATAGATAGATAGATAGAAAACCAGATGGATAAATAGATAGATAGATTGATAAATAGTTAGACAGATCGATACACAAATACATGATTTGATAGATATACAAATAGATAGGTAGATAGAAAGATAGATAGAAATATAAATAGATAGATACATAGACATATAGATAGATAGATAGATAGTTAGAAAGATAGTTAGAAAGATAGTTAGACAAATATACTCATATAAATAGATTTATAGATAGATAAATAGATACAATTATAGATAGATAGCAAGATTTATATATTGACAAATAGATAGACTGATAGATTAAACGATAGTAGAAAGGCAAATAGATTCATCGATAGATAGACAAATAGATAGAATGATCGACAGATTGATAAACTTATAAATAGACAGAAAGATAGGTTGATAGACAAATATATAGATAGATTGATAGGAGATAGAATGATAAATAATGATATTGATTGATAAATAGATAGACAAATAAATAGATAGATGGATATATAGATAGATAGATAAAAAGATAAATAGATAGATAGACATATAGATAGATAGATAATAAGAGAGGACTGATAAATAAATAGACAAATAAATAATAGATTGACAACACAGATAACTAGGTAGATAGATTGATAGATCAAATTAATAAAAATATAGATATACAGATAGATAGACAAATAGATAGACATAAAGATAAATAGATAGACACTATAGATAGATAGATAGATAGGCACATAGATAGACATATAGATAAAACAAATTGATTGATAGATATAGTTATATAGATAAATAGATAGAAAGATAGATGGACAAACAAATAACATACTTATAGATAGACATATATATAGACAGATAGACAAATAGATAGATAGAAAGATAGACACATAGATAGACTGAAAGATAGACAGACATATAGACAGCCAGTTAGATAGATAGATAGATTGATTCTAGATAGACAAATAGATAGACGAATAGATAGATAGATAGACTTACAAAAGATACATAGATATATAGTAAAATAGATAGATAGATGAATAGATATTATATATATTATATATATATATATATATATATATATATACAGATAGAATCAGAGATAAAAAGTCATATAAAATGACAGTTAGACAGAAAAATAGAAAGGTAGATAGAAAAAAAGATTAATAAACAGAAATATAGCTGGAAAGATAAATGTATAGATAGACATATAGATAGATGTAAATATATACTTATAGATAGACAGAAAAATAGATAGATAGATGAATAGATAGATTGATCGATAGATGTATAGATAGATGCATGATTGATGGATAGATAGAATGCATGATTGATGGATAGATAGATGCATTATTGATGGATAGATTGATAAATAGATAGAATAATTGATAGATAGATGGATAGAAATTTAAATAGATAGATAGATAGAAAGATAGACAAATACATAGACACATAGATAGACAGATAGTTAGATAGATATTACACAAAAAGAAAGTCAGATATATAAATAGATGAGAGAGAGATTGATAGAAAGACTAATAGAAATATTAATAGATTGATTATTAGACAATTTAATAGATAGTTTGATAGATAGATTTATAGACATATTAATTAACATATTGATAGCCAAAGACATAGACACTTTGATAGATAAATAGATAAACAGATAGATAGACGAATAGAAAGACACGTAGATAGATAGATTAATAATTAGACTGATAGATAGATAGATAGATCGATAGACTGATAGATAAATAGATAGATTGATAGACAGAATGATAGATTGATAGATTGATAGACATATAGATAATTGGATAGATAAATAGATAGACAAATAGATTCACAAAATGATAAATAGATAGATAGAGAGATATATAAATAGATACATAGATATACAAATAGATATACAAATAGATATACAAATAGATATACAAATAGATAGATAAATAGAATGAAATAAAGATAGATAGATAGGCATATAAATAGATAGAAAAGATTGATAGAAAGATAGTCAAAGATATAAAATAGATAGATGTACACACAAATAGATATATAGATAGACAAATATATATATATATATATATGCAACTAGATAGATAGATTTATAGATAGAAAGTTAGATAAACAAATAGATAGATAGTTATATATATGTATATATAGATAGACAGATATATAGATAGTCATATAGATAGACAGATCGATAGATAGGGAGATAGAGAGGTAGATAGACATATAGATTGAAAGAAAGGAAGAAAGAAAGATAGATAAATAGAAATATAGATAAATAGACATATATATATTTATATAGAAAGACAGATAGATAGACAGATAGAAAGATAGATAAATAGTCATATAGACAGATAGAAAGTTAGATACATAGATAGATATATATATATAAATAGATAGATAGACAGACAGATACATAGACAGATCGATAGACAGATATATAGATAGATGAACAATTAGATAGATAGACACATAACACATATATACAAATAGAAAGATAGACATAAAGACAGATAGATAGAAAAACAAATAGATAGATTGATTTATAAATAGATAAATAGATTGATAGATAGATAGATAGACAGATAAATTGATTGATAGATATATAGATAGATATATGGATGATAGATAGATAGATTGATTGTTAGATAGACAAATAGAAAAATAGATATATAGACAGATATACATACAAATACAAATAGACATGCAAATAGAAAGTCAGATAAAAAGACAGAAAGATAGGTAGATAGACAAAATTAAAGGACAAATAAAAATACATATAGATAGACAAATAGATAGATTAATAGATAGACAAATAAATATATGGATATATAGATAGATAAATAGATAAATTATTAGATAGATTAATAGAAAGATGTATAGATAGATGGTTTGATATAGGGATATATAGTTAGTCAGATAAATATATAGATAAATAAATAGACAAATAGATAGACATGTAGAAACATACATTTATAGATAGATAAAAATGCATATCGATATAAAGATAGATCGACAGATAGATAGATAAATATACATGCAGAATGTCAAATAAATAACCATATAGATAAATGGATATATATATACAGATATATAGACATATAGATAGATAAATAGATAGATAAATTGACAAATTGATAGATTGATAGATAGATAATCAAATTAATATACAAATTGATAAACATATTGATAATCTGATTGATAGATAAATTGTTATAAAAATTGATAAATAGATTTTATATTGTTTGATAGAATGATTACTAGATATATAGATAGATTGACAGATAGATATATAGATAGATGTATAGTTGATAGATACATAGAGTTAAAGAAAGATAATTAGGTAGAAAGATAGACAAATTTCTAGATAGATAGATAACATATTGATAATAAGATTGATAAATAAATTGATAGATTAATTGTTAGAGTATTGATAGATAGATTTTTATATTGTTTGAAAGAATGATTGATAGATAGAGAGATTGATTGATATATAGATAGTTAGATAGATATATATAGAATGATCTATAGGCAAATAGAGTGAAAGATAGATAATTAGGTAGAAAGATAGATAAATAGATAGATAGATAGATAGAGATATAGATAGAAAGATACATAGAAAAATAGATAGTTAGATAGATAAATAGATCGATAGACATAAAAATAAAAAAATAGATAGATAGATATATAGATAGACTAATAGATATAAAGATAGATAGATAGATAGAAAGATTGATTGATTGATTGATTGATAAATATTTTGATAGATAGATAGACTAATAGATATATAGACAAATTAATAGATAGATAGATAAATAAATAAATAGAAATATTCTATATATAGATAGCTATATAGATAGACAGACAGATAGACATATAGAAAGACAATTAAACAGACAAAAATTATAAATAGAAAGTAAGACAAATTGAAATTTAGATAGATAGATGGATATATAAATAGATATAAAGACTAATAGATTAATGGATTGATTGATGGATAGAAGGTTGGATATATAGACAAATAGATAATCAGATAGATAGACAGATAGATAAAAGGATAGATAGATGAAAAGATAGATAAATAAATTGACAGATATTTAGACGGATAGATTAATAGATAATATGAAAGATACATCGGCAGATAATTAGATAGATAGATAGACATATAGATAGATAGATAAACTGATTGTTAATGAGGTTGATAGACATATTGATGGATAGTTTGATAGATAGATAGATAGACAGATTGATAAATAAATAGATAGATAGAGAGATTGATAAATAGATAGATAGATAGACAGATAGATAGATAGATAGATAGACATTTATATAGATAGATTGATTGATTGATAAAAAGACAAATAGATAGACAGATAGATAGACAGAAAGATAAATATATAGATAGATAGATATATAGATAGACAAATAGATATATAGATAATTAGAAAGATAGATAGATGTATTGATGGATAGCCAGATAAATATATATATATAAATAGATAGATAGGTAGACAATTAGATAGACAGATAGATAGACATATAAAATGATAGTTAGATAGGTAGTTAGATAGACAAATAGATACATGAATAGATAGATAGATATTTAGACAGATTGATAGACTAATAGATAGACTGCTAGATCGATAGATAGATAGACAGATATATAGATAGACAGATTGACAAAAAGATATACAAATAGATAGACAGACAGACAAACAGATAGATAGATAGATAGATAGATAGGTACATAAATAGATAGATGGACAGATAGATAGACAGATAGATGGACAGATAGATAGGCAGATAGACATATAGATAGATAGATAGACAGATAAATAGATAGACAGATAGACAGATAGACATATAGATAGATTGACATATAAATAGATTGATGGATAGATTAATTGATAGACAGACAAATAACCAAACTGATAGATAGGCAAATAGTAAGTCGGATAAAAAGTTATTTAGATACACTTATAGATAAACACTACAAAAAACCCTAATAGCTAGGGAAATATGCCTAGCTATTTGGGCTTATTCCTTCTCTAATTTATAAAAATGATAGATTTTTGATAGAAATTATCCCAAGCTAAAGTGCTCGTCGTAAAATATTAACGAGACAAAAAAATTCCCTAGCAAATTTTTGAACCACTAAAATTCCTTAGCTAAATATATTTTTCCCCTTGCTAATTTTGATCGTAATTATTAGTAAAAATTAATATTTTGTGATTGCCTATATACAGCAATTTCCTAAATAATTTAGTGATGTAAAAATCCATAGCTATTTTCATTCCAAAACTATTTTTACAATTTTATTTTATTACAAAAAAATTGATTACATCTTTTTTAGTTTTTATATTAAATTGAATAAAAACATATATAATAAACTATTATATATCATTAATAATAAGTAAAAGTAGTTAATAAATTATTCTGATACATTATGTTACATAGTTAAAACAAAAACATAACATAGATATATATGATTTTTCCATTCAGCAACTTCCCTTTTCCTATCATTCCAACCCACAATGAATTCGATAGGTCATCTATTCTTCTTCATCAATGTATCTACGACAATACAATAAGTTTAATATGTCCTATGAAATTGATATTGCTTTCTCTTCCCTAGCTCCTCCAGTCACCATCTTCTTGTTTGGGACAAAGCTTTCCTAATTACACTACGTCATGTCTTGTGAAATGATAGTTTCTATGTTTCTGTAATTAGGGAAAGAATGACCTCATTAATTAAGTCAATGTAGTAGAGAGCTCCATTTTTGAATTGTGTGCCACTACATGGGAAAGTGAGATATTTTACTATAACTGTAACCCAATTCTGATGTCCCTTCACTTCTACAAGCTTCGTATAGACAATATTGCAGTACCATATCTATATAAAAATTAAACCAGTCAATCAAATTAAATAAATAAATAAATAAGCTTCTTTTTTGATAAATATATGGTAAAATTATGCAATTCAACTTATACCTTATGTATAATATAGTAGTGTATATGTACATATATATATATATATATGTGTGTGTGTGTGTGTACATACATACATCAGCATATATGTATAATTATATATATATATATAAATATAAATAACATAATATATATATGCATGTATATACAAATGTATATTTGATTATGGATAAATATTACTATCATCTTCAACACCAAATTTTATCTCAACTTATCTATATATACATTTATATATATAAATATATATATATATATATATAGATATATAGTATTAAACATATAATGAAGCATATATAGATACATACAATATATAACACTTGTTATGAAATATTTTTGGTTTTGAATATCATATGCCAAATGAAAATTATTACCTATGAATATCATATACCAATTCAACAATATTTCAAAATTAGTTTAGATGATCATGAGGATTGTATGCAACAAAAAGAGATTTAGTTAGTGATTATCACTTAAAGAAAACATGAATAATGTCCTCTCCTCGCTACTACTTTTTCTACATGCTAGATGTAGCAGAGCTTACAAATTCTCCAACATGTTTTTCTAACTACTATTTTCTCCATCGAACCATTTTTTCCTGATTTAGATGGACATATAGTGTGCAGAAAGGAAAAAAAAGAAGAAATATTAAATGGACCAAAGAACATGGTTGTACAAGTTACATACAGTGAACTTGTCTACTTTTGTGCAAAAAAACTCTTATGAACTATGAGGCACTGATAAATGTTATGCATGGTCAATCTTGCTTTCAAATTAATACCCGATGCTCCTCTATCTGCATCCTTCGATTTTTTCTAGGTCTGGGTTAATTGATGTTTCATTTCTCTCTACTGATGAAAAGATTTGCCATCTCTTGATTCCCTTTGTGTTTCATTTCAGTATGCCCATCTATAATTGAGAAAAATGTTTATAGTCAAATAATCAACAACAACAACAATCATATTTGAAGAAGAATATACCAATGTTTTTTTTGATGGATTTGAAGAAGAAGAATGTGAAGAAGAATTAAGCTATGGGAGTGGAGAAAAGAAGAGATGCGAAACTAATAGATCAAGTGAAGGCATTGGAGAAGAACAACGATGCCACCAAATAAATATCTTTATGTTTAGCTACACATAGGTAAAAATCATGTCCCCACAAATTGCTCACTGTTTCCTCTTCATGAAATGAGAAGATAAGAGCTTTAAGACTGGAAATCCTGTGAAAGACTTGCGTTGGAGTAACTCTTTCAACTTATCATCACATATTATTATTTGCCTATCTGATGGAACCTTTTTAAAAAACAAGAACATTTAATGATTAATTGAAATTAAAGAATAGCACCATGGATTCTCATTGGGGGAAGGCAAAGACGATGGATGGTGGCATAACCTGAAGATTATTTTATATATAGCATCGCATCTTCTTTACAACATCAGAACATGATAATGCATCTTCACACGTACCAATAAATTTTATGAAAGCATATGAAAAGAGGAACAAGAAGCTAGAAATCCAGAAGTTTTCTTCTTCTCTTGTTTCTCTCTCTTCTTTGATTCATCATCGGAAGTTGTGAAGCATGAATATTTATTCAGACACATTACAAATTGACTTCATGATAACATATTTAACCCTCAAAAACTTTTACCTGTCTCATATTCTTCCTTCCCTTTTCTTTGATTTCTTCTTCTTTTGAGAAAAATAAATAGCATGCATTTTATCCATGGCTACAAGGGGTCAAAAAATAGCATTTTATTCAATCAATAAACGTAACAAATTGATAAGCATGCATGAGAAAAAGTAATAAATTTCATATTCAAGAATATGTTACACTTACATTAAAAAAAGTCTTTAATTTCCCACTTTGTTTTTTTAACTAGCAATGTTAACTTAAATTATACATAATAAAAAATATATTTGGAAGCATGCTTTTTTATCTAATACATATCAGCATATGTGCATGCATATATATGTATATATATATATATATATATAATCTTTCATACAATACACAAGGCTGTAATCTCATGGAGTTTAGTATAGTAAATTTTTCAAAGATGAGTGCCTCCTTTGAGGTTGCAAGTTTGATCTCCACGAGCTACTATTAAACCACTAGGACATTAAACTATGCCTCCTCAGAGGTATAGTTGATTTTCCACTAGCCCAATTGGCCTATGGAGTTGCACCAGGTAAAAAAAACTTAAGATCTAATGTTCTTAGGCGTGCCCCCTTGGAGGTTGCAAGTTCGATTCCCATGAGCTACCATTAAACCACTAGGACATGAAACTATGCCTCTTAGAAGGTATAGTTGGTTTGCCTCTAGGTCTAGCCCAATTGAGCCATATAGTTTCACCTAATTAATATAAATTTAAGATTTTATACACTTAGGCGAAGATACTTGCCAATCATACAAATGTACATCATATATATATATATATATATATATATATTGTTACATTAAATATTTATAAATTATAAATGCTAATCTCATTAGAATGTAATGTGGAGAGCATAATACCCGCATGTTCATGTTTTAAAAAAGAAACAAGTAGAAATACAAAGAAAAAATGAAAATACCACCACTCTCATTCAATGGCCATATGTGCTTGGACAAAGCTTTATTCATTTGAAACATGTCGATAGAATCAAAATAAAAAAAGTATGCAATGCTTCGTCACATATAATTTTTCGTTTATTTTGTGGGTGTTGCAATTCTTCTCCCGTATATATGCTTAAAGCTTGTTTACCACCTACATGAATGGTTAAACATAGGAGAAAGAATAATTTGTGTGGATTATGGGGGCATAACAAAGCATTAATAGAAAAATGAAAATCAAACCAAAAATGTGAATGCCAACTTAAATGGCATGCAAAAAAGGGACTTGATGACAACACTTCATACCTCAATTCTTGCTAATTCAGTCTCTTGTAAAGTTCTTAAGTTGTTTAGAAAGTCCACATAACTTGGTAAAGTCACTTCCCTTTTTTAACTTCTATGCATATCAGGGCTATCCTACACAATAACAAACCAAAATTAAAATCCCCTGTCAATGTCAATCACCTGATGTTCATTGCATAATAACAACCATGCCACTACCGTGTTTAGCAAACTTCAATAGTGATGTCTATTTTAATATTCTGAGACCATCAGTATTTCAGCGACCATTGATTATTTTTTTGTTTTCTGATATTTGTTGAATCCATTCCCTAAAAATGGAAGGGGAGAAAAAATTTTTTGAAAGATGCTCTTTATTCTTCACAGACCATCATAAATAATTGCAGTGAAATTCATGCTTTCATTTGATTTATTTTGAATTTGATCATTAATCTCAATCACAAGATTATGGTTTTTGGAATAACGAGCATCAAATGCAATTTTACACCCACCAGCTTTCACATATTAATAGGATGAACTAAGAATCATGAAAGATGACGGAGTTTCAACTAGTTAATGTATGCAGTACCTACTTTTTTTTGCTTGTTGGGACCTAAGACTACTCATCATTGTCTTCATCTTTCTGATGATCCTTGCTCACTTTTTTTCTTATGGATAAATCATTTTCGTTTTTCCCAGCTCTGGCTCCTCAATTGTTGGGCTAGTAATGGCTTGATTCTGCGATACTTGGTTTGTCTCAAGGGTTTCAAGAAAACTATCAATTTGGCCTGTGATTAAGATTTTCTGATTCGATAATTCTTCAACAAATTCTGAATCAAGTTTCCAGTGAATCCTGCTAGCCATAGCTTTAATAATGTCCAAATCATGTAGTATTTCATGGAGATGTGTTCCCAGGTCCGAGTCCAACACCATGTTCTTCACTTCAGTATTTTCAAGTTTAAAATTCTAACAATTTATAATTAATCTAATAGGATAAATATAATAAAAATTTTATTAAGAAAATCCATGCAAAGTAATTTACCACCATAACAAAAAGGTAGCACGATAATTTTTTTATTACCCTGACCTAATTCTACTAGGTTGTGTTTGGTTTGGGTTGAGCAAAAACCACGAGCCTTATGGTATAGTTAGCACCTAGAAGCACCTTGATATTTTTTAAATTCATGGAAATTCCTACCAGCAGCTCAGGGACATACATCAATGTGCTAATTCTTTTTTGTAATATTGGAAAGTTTCCTGCTACACCTGCAATAGCAACATGAGAGCTCAAAATTGGCATCATATTCAGGGGTACAATCAGTCAATTTCCCTGATAGAACAATTGTGGCATTATGCTGGTGTTCTTATTGACATGTTTAGATATGTTTATGGAAGGAACAATACTTGTCGTAGATTTGGTTAATGATTAAATTTTGAGCAGAGATCAACCATTGATCTCTGCTCTGTGAGCATTTTTTCTTTTGAGAAGTTAGTTTGCTCAATTTAGTGATTGCGATTCATTGCACCTGGAAAGCTCTCTAGCTCTAGTTGTCATGTCAAAGATATTTTCGCATAGAGTACTTCTGTTAGAAATATTCATCATGCACAAAAAGCAGAAAGAGGTTTGTATTTACCCGATATGCATTTAGATTGTTCTCTCCACTCTATCAAATTGCACAATGCATCATCAATCATATAGCTAGGCCCCAAGCTTTCATCAATCTTCTGCACAACATCTCGAAAATAGTCTCAGACTTCACAGATGATTCCTAACATCATTCTACAATGAATAATAGTCGCATTATCTTAGTCCTGCAAGACTATTGCCCTACATAAGTCTCAACATCAAAATGTTCCCGAAATACCAGCTTCTTGTAGATCACCCAATTGCCTTCGACTTCATCCCAGTCAATCTCATCATCAGTTTCCACCAACAAAAATTTGGTGCAAGGAGTGTCATGAACAAGAGTGGCACCTTTTATCACTTATTACCCATGATATAATCCATGAGAAGAAGGGAGCCACCGTCGACTGTTCAACAAGGTTAAGCAATGAATACCGAGCAGAGAGCAGTGAACAGTCTCGTGCCAAGATATTATTTCTAACAAAATTTTAAAATTAACAAATATATATTTAATTAATAATATATCTATATGCTGCTAAAATTTTTGCCTAAAAACATCATTAAGTGTGAATTGGTTATTATTTATGTAACAATATCAAATCAATAAAAAGATTAATCAATAAACTAATATGATGCATTTTGATGATCCGTAAAATTAATCGAATATACACATGCAATAAATGTTGAAATGATGAAAAATGTTGTGTGAATAATTAATGAAAATGCAAAGGTCATGTTTACAACTATTTAGCTATGAATTCATCGATTGGCATGCCATATAGTAAATCATATATCAAATTATGATAGTCAAGCATGGAATCATGGATTAATACATACAGACAGGGAATGGGGTTGAAGATTATGGAAGCACTCATCCTCGCCTCCAAATTAGTTGTTATCTCCATAAAACTGACAGTGATAACCTATAATGCTCACGACGTGGTGTACAAAAAATATCCTAGTTGAGTTTTAGGTTTTTATGCTCATGACTTGCTCATAACTTGGTGCATGAAACTATGTTCATCACAGTTCCTCTCCCGAAAGGAACTATGATGAACATAAGCCAGTTTTAGGTTTTTATTTATAACACACACACACACACACACACACACACACATATATATATATATAAATATATATATATATATATTATGATTATAAATTTTTATGAATTCAATATATTTTTATGAATATAATATAAAATAAATTAATAGGCATAAAATTTCGAAATATTTGATATATTTTATAATTTATAAAAATCCTAAATTAACTTAAAGTGAGAAGAATATGATAAAAAATATATTTATTATTTTAATAAGAATGAAATATAAAAATTTAATATTAAAGATCTTACTCAATGGTTTAATTCTTATAAATTTCGATTGGGACAAAAATAAAACTTTAATTCAAAATCAACTTAAGGTCAGTTTGGTAATACTTTTCAAAAGTATTAATAAGGCAAAAAACTATTTTAAGTGCTTTTATGACAAAAAAGTATCATTAGTAATAATTTTAAAAATATTTTTGAAACTCTAAAAAAATATTTGAAGTATTTTTTTAATAAGCATTTGGTATAGATGTCAATTGGGTTGGCCTAGCCAGGTCATGCCCAAAACTTGGCACTGTTCAGTCGTGCTTGGCCTGGCACGACACACTACAGTGTCGTGCCTGGGCCCGTGTCAGGCACACCCTCAGCATAATTCATGCCCAAAGCTTGGCACTTTCAGCTGTGCTTGGTCTGGCATGACACACTGCAGTGCTGTGCATGGGCCCATGTCGGGCGCACCTTCAGCATGAGTCATGTTGTGCCAGTTCGAATGTTTTTGGCCTGCATGTCATGCTAGGAATGGCATGGGTGCCTAGCACGTGGGCACAGCATTCCAGTCTATGCATTGAGTGATGCCCAAAGGGGGGACGATGTGCCGACACCAGATGGGCAAGGCTCAGCAAGCCCAGTGGGCAATAGCAACATGGCGGCATGGTGCCAAAACCCTAGTTTTTAAAAAATTGGCTCTCATACTGAATGGGCCAACCAAAACTAGGACGAACAGCCCGAACTCAAGCAGATTTCAGGCTGTAGGCTCGTGTTGGGCCTGCCCTCCAAAAAAGCATGTCATTCCAGGCATGGCTTGGTAGTATAGCATGTCGTGCATGGTACGATACTCTAGCCAGGTTGTGCCTAAAAAAATCGGGCTGGGCCGACTCGGCCAGGCATGTTTGACACCTCTAGCACATGGAGATATTTGTTTAAAACAATTGAAGTATTATTTTTATAATTCAATGTAAAATCAAATATTTGTTGCTAATTCATAGCTAATCCCTTGCAAATTATTAGGAATTATTAATCTAGCTAAATTTCCACATCTAAATAGACAATTTTTTATAGTGAAATAGAAAGATGGATAGAAAAAGAGAGAGATAGATAGATAGACACCTAGATAGATAGATATATAGATATATAGATAGATATATACACAAATAGATAGACAAAAAGATAGTTAGATAGATAGATAGAATGATAGATAGAAGGATAAATAGATGAATAGATAGAAAGATAGATAGATATATAGACAGTAAGATAGAAATATACACACACACACACACACAGATAAATAGATAGATAGTAGACAGATAGTTTGATTGATATAATGATGAATAGAGAATATGATATTTAAATTGATAAAATGATTGATAGATAAATTGATATATTATTAGACAAATTGATATATAGATTGATAGATTATTTAATTGAATGATTGATAGATAGAAAAATTGAATGATTGATAGACAGATAGATATATAGATAGATAGATTGATTGATTGATAGATAATTAGATACATATATAGATAGATAAATAGGTAGAAAGATAGACATATAGACAATTAGATAGATATATAGATATAAAGATATATAGAAAGACAAATATATAGGTAGATAGATGAATAGATAGACATATCGATAGATAAATAGATAGATTAATTGATTGATTGATAGATAGACAGATAATTAGAAAGATAGAAACATAGATAGACCGAGTAACAGATAGATGGATAGATATATTTATTGAAAGACAGATAGATAAATAAATAGATAGATAGATATATAGGCAAAACTATAGATAGATAGATACATAGATAGATAGACAGACAGATAGATAGATAGACAGATAGATAGAAAGATATATAGATAGATAGATAGATATATATATATATATATATATATATATATATATATATATATATATATATATAATTAGATAGACATATAGATAGATAGATAAATAAACATATCGATAGACAGATATAAAAAAAGATAGATAGATAGATATATGCAAAATCAATAGATATATAGATAGATGGGTAGATAGTTAGATATACAAATAAATATATAGATAGATAGATTAATTGATAGAATCATAGATAGTTAGATAGATTGACATATAGATAGATCGATGGATGGATAGACACATAGATAGACAAATAGATAGATAGATAGAAAAATAGATAGATATATAGAGGAATAGAAAGATAGATAGATAGACAAATAAATTCATAGACAGACAGATAGATAGTCAGATATATAGATAGATAGATTAGTATAAAGATATAGATAGAAATATAGATAGAAAGAAAGATAGATAGATTGACAAAATGATAGATAGATTAATAGATTGATAGATAGACAAATAAAAAGATAGGTAGATGACAGACAGATAAAGAGATAGCTAGATAGATAGACAGACAGATAGAAAAATAGAAATACAAATAGATATAAAGATAGATACATAAATAGATAGATAAAAAGATAAATATATAGATAGATGGACAGATAGACATTTATTTAGAAAGAATGATCAATCAGTAGATAGTTAAAAAGATTTATATATAGTTTGATAGATAGATAGATATACAAATAAATCGATAGATAGATAGATAGATAGATATATAGATATATAATAAGATATATAGATAGATAGACAGATAGATAGACAAAAATTTAGATAGATATATATACATATAGATAGACAGATCGATAGATAGATTGATAGATAAATAAAAAGATAGATTATTAGATAGATAGATAGATTGAAAGATACATATATAGATAGATATATAGATAGATAGATAGAAAGATTGATAAACCGATACATAGATGAATAGATAGATAGATTGATAGATGGAAAGATAGATAGATAAATAGATAGACGGATAAATAGAAAATCTGATAGACAGATAGATAGATAGATAGACATATAGATTGACTGATAGATAGATGAATAGATATATAGATAATGAGGTTGATAGATAGATTTATAAACAATATTGATAGAAAGATTGATATACAGATTGATAGAGAGATTGATATATAAATAGGTTGATAGACCAATAGATAGATAAATAAGTTAATAGATGAATAGACAAATATATAGATAGACTGATAGGTAGAAGGATAGATGGATAGACAGATAGAAAAATAGATAGATAGATAGATATATACATAGATAGATAGATTGATAGATAAATAGATAGACCGATAGATAAATAGATAAATAAGCATATAGTTATACATATAGATAGACACATATATTGATTGATAGACAAATCTATACATATATCTTCTAGATAGATAGATAGACATATAGATAGATAGTTAGATAGATAAATAGATTAAAAAAAATATAAATAGATAGATAGATAAATTGATATACAGATAGATAGACAAATAAATAGATGGATAGAGATATAAATAGACAAAAAGATAGATAGAGAGAGAAGGATAGAGAGACAGATAGATAGACATATAGATAGATAGATAAAGATATATATAGATTTATAGATAGATGGATAAATAGATTAACAAATAGATAGATTAAAAAATAGGTAGATAGATAGAGATAAAGATAGATAATTAAATAGACAGGTTGATAAACAAATAGTTAGATTGATAGATAAATAGATAGATTGATAGAAAGATATACAGAACATAGATAGATAGATAGATAGATAGACATATATAAATATAAATAGTTAGTTAGATTAATAGATATATATATGATATACAGATAGATAAACACATAGATAAATAGATAGATAGATAGACAGATAGTTAGTCAGAGAGTAAAATGCTACAAAGATTGATAGATATAATGATAGAAAGACATATAGATTGAAAGACAGATAAATAGACAAATAGTTAGAGAGATAGAAAATTAGATAGAGAGACAGATAGACATACAGATAGAGTAATAGATATATAGACAGATAGATAGATATATAAACAAATAGATAGATAGATAGATGATTACACAAATCGATAGACAAAATTATAGATGGATAAATTTATAGATTAAGAGATAGAAAGACACATAGATAGATAGATAGATCGATAGACAACTAAATAAACCGATAGATAAATAGATAGTTTGTCAAATAGACAAATATTTAGATAGATAGTTAGACCGAAAAAGAGATATATAGATAGCTAAATAAATAGACCAAAAAATTAGACAAATTGATATATATATATATATATATATATATATATATATATATATATATATATATATATATATATATAATTATAGATAGACAGACAAATAGACAAATAAATAGAGATATAGATAGAAAGAAATATAGACAACTAGAAGGATAGATACAGACAAATAGACACATAGATAGATTGATAGATAGAGAAATTGATAGATAGAGAAATTGATAGACAGACAAATAGATAGACAAATTGATAGATAAATTAATAGATAGATATTCAAATAGATAAACAAATAGATAGATAGATAGTAAAAAAGATCGATAAAAAAATAGACATATATATAGATATAGAGAAATAGATAGATAGATTGATCAATAAATAGATAGATAGATAGATAGATATATATATATATATATATATATATATATATATATATATATATATATAGTCAGACAGATATATAGAAAAACAAATTGATAGACAGATAAATAGACATATAGATTGATTGACAGATTGATAGATTAATTGATTAATAGATAGATATACATATAGATAGATCGATAGATAGATATATAGATAGCTATATAGATAGATAGATAGATAGATAGATAGATAAATAGATTGATGGAAATTTAAATAGAATATTAGACAAATATATAGATAGATATACAAATAGATAGATAGATATACTAGTAGAAAGATAGATAGATAAAGAGATAGTCAGAAAGATAGATAGATACACAGTTAGATAGATAAATAGATAGACAGATAAACAAACAAATAGATAGAAAGATACACATAAAGTCAGGCAGACACGCAACCAGATAGTTAGATAGGTAGGCAATTAGATAGACAAATAGATAGATAGACATATAGATAAAAAGATAGACAGACACAAACAAAAAAACAAATATATTGAAAGATAGATAGACAGAAAGCACATATACAAAAAGATAGACAATTTGATAGACATGTCGATGGATAGATTTATAGACAAATAGATAAACATATTGATGGACAAATTGATAGTTAAATAGATAAACATATTAATGCATAGATAGATAGACATATAGATAGATAGATAAATAAATAAATAAATATATTGATAGATAGATAAATATATAAATAGATAAATTTATATATTGATAGATAGAATAATAGATAAAATGATAGATAGATTAATAATAAAATTTATTAATATATTATTAGACATATAGATAGATAGATAGTTAGAAAGATAGACAAATAGATTGAAAAATAGATAGATATATTGAAAAAATAATAGATAGATAGATAGATAGATAGACAGATAGATAGACAGATAGATAGACAAATAAATAGATAAATAGATAGATACACATATAGATACATAGATAGATAGATATATATATAGATTGACAGATATATAGATAGATAGAAATATAGATAGATAGACCTATAAATAGATATACAAATAGATATACAAATAGATATACAGATAGATAAACTTATAAATAGATTTATAGATTGATAGATAGACAGACAGATAGATATATAGATAGATAAATAGATTGATTGATTGATATATAATAGATAGACTGATTGATAAATAAATATATTGATTGATATAGTTAGATAGACATTTTAATAGATAGATAGATAGATATATAAAAATATAGACGCATAGTTAGATGGAAAATAGATTGAAAGATAGATAAATACATAGAGCATACATAGACAAAAAGATATATATATATATAGATAGACAAAAGTTATACAAATAGATATATAGATAGATAGACAGACAGATAGATAGATAAATAAATTTATAGCTAGATAGATATATAAATAGACTGATACAAAAACAGATAGATAGATATATAGATATTCACATTATTAGATAGGTAGATAGATAGAAAGATAATTAGATAGATATATTGATAAATATATATATATAGATTTATAGATAGATAATTAGATAGATATATTGACAAATAGATAGATATATAAAAAGTTAGAAAGATATACAATTAGATAGAAAGATAGAAAGACTTATAGATAGACAAATAAATAGACAAATTTATATATAGATTCATAGCATGATAGATATATCGATACATAAATGGATTATTAGAAATAATGATAGACAAATATATAGACAGATTGATAAATATATTGATAGATTAATTGATATAAAGATAGATAGTTTGATTGATAGAAAGTTAGAATTAGTGATAGATAGACAAATAGATCAATAGATTATTAGATAGATAGACGGATTGATATACAAATAGATAAATAAATAGATATATAGATAGATAGATAGTTAGATTGATTGATTGATTGATAGATATGTAGATAGATAGATTTATAGGTATATAGATAAATATATTGATAGATATAAAGATAGATAGATAGATTAATTGTCATAATAATAGACAGATTGATAGACATAGAGATATTTAGATTGTTACCTAGATAGATATATAGAAATATAGAAATATAGATATATTGACGTATAGATACAATGATAGATAGACAAAAAGATATATAGATAGATTGTTAGATATATAAACATATAGATAGACAAATAGATAGAAAGACAAATAAACAGAAAGATAGATAGATATACAAATAAATAGACATATAAATAGAAATGTAGATAGACAGACAGATAGACAAATAGATAGATAAATAGATAGATAAATAGATAGATAGAAAGATAGATAGATAAACAAATAGATAGATAAATAGATAGATAGAAAGATAGGTAGATAAACAAATAGATAGATAAAATATAAATAGATATACAAATAAATAGATAGATAGAAAGATTGAAAAATAGATAGTTAGAAAGATAAATAGGTGGGTAGTCAGGTAAGAGATTATCAATCAAGCAGGCAGATAAATAGACAAATAGATAGATAGATAAATAGATAGATAGATTGATAGACAATTAAATAGAAAAATAGATAGATAGATAGATAAATTGATAGACAAACAGACAAACAAACAAACAAAATAGATAGACAGATAGACAGATAAATAGAACAACATATTGAAAGATATATAGACAGTTTGATAGATATACAAATAAATAGAAAGACATATAAATCTGTATACAAATAGATAGATAGATAAATAGCGAGATAGATAGAAAAATAAATTGAAAGATAGATTGAAAGATAGATAGATAGATTCATTGACAGATAGATAGATTGAAAGATTGATTGATTGAATGATAGATAGATTGATTTGTTGAATGATAGATTGATTGATAGACAGATAGATAAAAAATAGATAGACTTATAGATAGACAAATAGATACACAAATAGATAGACAAATAGATAGATAAATAAATAGACAAATTGATATATAGATTATTACACAAACAGATAGTTAGATAAATAGATTTATAAATAGATAGATAGATAAATAAGTTGATAGATAGGCATATAGATAAATAGAACAATTCATTGATTTATATATAGATATATAGAAAGATAGATAGACTGGTAGATAGATAGATATATATACAAATAGATAGTGAGGTAGATAGACAGATAGAAACATAGATAGATAGTTAGATAGATAAATAGATTGATAGATAGATTGATTGATTGATAGATACAAAAAAGATACACATATAGGAAGGTAGTCAGGCACCATATAGTCAGGCATGAAGATAGATATACAAACAAACAAACTAATAGATAGACAGACAGATATAAAAATAGATAAATAGACAAACTAACTAACAGAAAGGTGGAAAAATAGAAAGAAAGACAGATAGACACAAAAATATATAGTTTGATAGCTAGATTGATATACATATTCATATATAGATAGATAGACATATTGATAGATAGACAGATATATAGACATATAGATATATTGATAAATATATAAATAGAATGATAGATAAACAAGTTGATAGATACAATTATAGACAAATTAATTTACAACTTTATAGACTAATTGATAGACAAATTTATAAATAGTTTGATAGATATTCTAAAAGAAAAATCCTAATTTGCATTGGAAATTGTTGCAACAGACAAATCTATAGCAAAATAGTATTAGATTTGCAATGAAATTTTAATGAAAGTCTAATATGTTATTTGCAACTAACTTGTAAAGTATTTGTTCCTAGAATTTGCAACCGATTCAATCCTTATTCAAAACATGGCGTGAAAATTTGGTGCTATTCTTCGTGACAATAATGCAATAGATTTAGCCATTACATGTTTGCAACAGATTTGGCTGTTGCATGTTTGCAATGGATTTGGCCATTGCAAGTTTGCAATGGCCTCAGTCCGTTGAAAACTTGCAACAGATTGACAACAAAATTACAGTTGTAGCAATTTCACAATAGATTTGCAATAGTTTTGCAAATATCGTTATATTTTAAAGAATTTTATCAAATATAAAATTCCATTTCATTTATAATCAAAGGTAAATTATCTATAAATATTTATAAAAAAGGGCAACTACAAGAAATTAATAATTTACCGATGGATTTTTTTGACGAATTAAATTTTGTTGCTACTTATATTATGTTTAATAATGCTTTTTAATTTGACTCCTTTTTAGACACATCTTGGTAGGTAATTGATAAAAAATTAATTTAATTAAAAATAATTTATTTTATTTTACTATCATGATCAATTTTTATTTTTGTATTATATTAAAAAATCATTAAAACTAATAAGTTTTTAAATATTTAAAACCTACATTTTGTTTTTGTAGATAAATAAAAAATATATACATATTTGAATTTTTTGTTTCTGAATAATTTGTGAAGGAGTTTAGAGATTCATAGTCAAATGTCCTCCAGAATTTGGTAATGTTATCATTAATAACAATAATAGATTCAATCAATCCAAAATCAATTTTTTTTTTTTCATTTATGAACAATACCAAATTGATTGTTTTACAAAATTTTAAATTAATGTGAACAAGCATTCACTAGCATCACAATAGAAATTAAAAATTTGAACACATCATTTATATTGTAGTAGTATAATAGTGGCACAAATAATAGTTTCAAAAAAATGAACCATAACCTAAGTGTTTATTGAATGCTGATGATGTTTGTTAAAATTAATTTTAATAACTTAAGAAAACTAAATTATTTATTGTAGTATTGCCCAAAATAAAAATTGAAAATTTTTATTAATAACAAATTTTGAAGATATAAAGAAAACTATTTTGTTTTTTAAAAATTGTTATGATATTATTTTACATTGTGTGTGTGTGTGTGTGTGTGTGTGTAACAAGTTAAAATTGAAAATTGTTATTAATAACAAATTTTGAAGATATAGAGAATATAATTATAACATTTTATGAAACTTTATATTACTATAATTTTTTTTACCATGTTTGGATTCAAATAATCTAATGTAAACAACTGTAAGAATGAAACAAAAAAAAAATAGAAAATCAAATTTAACATATTCATTTTTGACCATTTTTCTTCTCTTTTTTTGGAGGTTTTAATGAGTAAAGATACGACATTTTGAATTATTTTATGTTTTTAAAATATTCTTTATTACATTATTAATTCACTTTAGAAACTTATTAATTTTTTTAATTTTTTTCTAACTCTATTTTCAACTCTACTTCTCCCTTCTAGAAATTTTAAAATAAAATCATTTTTTATATATTTACTAAAATCCAAATATAATTAATTCCCACTTTTTGACCACTTTATTTTTTTAGGGCAAATCTAAATTTTAGAATTTAAATTGACTAAAACCAAAAAAATAAAAGTTAATTTAGTTTATTTTTCATTATTTTGCACTCTAGTTCAATAATTTCAAGTATGACTATAATTTTGGTAAATTAAATTTTATGATAATTTTGACTTAATTTGGTAAATTTTTGAAAATTTCTCACATTTGAATTTATAAATCTCTTAGACATAAAGTTGGTTCAACTCGATTAACCCTATACCAATAATAATGTATTTCCTTTTGTTTTTTTTTAAATAATGTATTTCCTTTTTTGCTTCCTCATTACTTCAGAAGAATTTGAACTTAAGTAGAAAAAACAAATATTAAAAATATTATTATTGATATATTAATGTGAAAAATTACTCACTTCTAATTTATTATTTAAATAGTATCCATTCATTTTTTTATATTTTTGTGTTTATTCTTTAAATTAAAAAAAATAAATAATCATTTAAATTTAAATAAAAAAATATTCTATTATTTAATTTTGAAAATATAAATAATAGAAACAGGTCGGGTTATGGTCTCGCTTTTGAAAAAATATTGTTAAAATATGTATTTCAGTGTTTTTTTTGAGCACGAGTGTGCTTTCGTGCCGGGCCAGGCCTTGAACGGTTTCTGTACCGAGTCGTGCCTGGCCCGGCATGGTTAAAAAAAGATGGGCCCGACATGGTTAAAAAAGATAGGCCCGACATGGCCCGCCGTGTCGGCCCTCTCGGGCCTGGTCTGCCCGTACGGGCCATACCAGGCTGTACCGGCCCTCTCGGGCCTAGTCTGCCCGTACGGGCCATACCAGGCCGTACCGGCCATGCAAATATTTTTTTTTATTAATTATTTTGTTTTAATTTTTATTTTAATTATATAAATTATTAAATTATATATAAAATTATAGATAATGTAGAATATTATATATTTATAATATAAAAATTGTTAAAATAAAATTTATTAAAATTACAAAGTTAAAATTTCTTTTTAATGTAATATAAAATTAGTTTAAAATTTATTAGAATTATATAATAGAGTTATAAATTTTTAAATGAAAAATTAAAACAAAAAAATAAATAAATCAATAAATTATGTTAAAAAAAATAAAAAAGTAAAAAAATGTATAAGCAAATCAAATGAAAAATGACCAATCAGCCATTAGATACCGAAAGTCCAACCAAACGAATTAAAGTTTCAACGTAACGTATAAATAAAACATACAATCAATGAAAAACAAAACATCGAAATCATAAAATAGTAGATCATCATTAATCGTCAATCGACATATCATGAGCATCATCAGCCCCAACTTCAAGATCAGCATCATATGGATCATCATCATCAGCAATCAACTCCTCCGCTATCGCAGTGGATGTGGCTGCAGTCCTTGTCCTAGTCCAAACTCCAGCATGATCATGGATAATAAATCTCGAATCCTCCCAATCCTTCAAACAAGCCAATGCCTCAACAATATTTGGATGTAATCTCGATCTCCTATCTTAAATCACATTTATTGCAACAGGAAAAGTAGTCTCCGATGCTATGCTTTCACCGGAAGAGTCAGTAGATCCCGTGCCATCCTAGATGGTACGGGAAAGGTGGACTCATATGATTTCCACCACTGTAATATATCAAGATTCTTAGTATTAGAATGTGATAGGATTGAGTGTAAATGGTATCTAAGTACAGAGAAAGCTCGCTCCTATGTGATGGTCCACCCCTATGTTTTCCCCTCTCTAGCTGAATGGAAAAATCGTATCTCCGAATAAGGTATCAATGTCCGTAATCACAGACTCACTACCACTACCACCATACTTAGTATCCTAGTATGTGAACAGGTCAATCAACTTCTCATGAATGAACCCTTCAGGTGGCTCTTCCAGGTTCATGCACGAGGAAATATAAGTCAGGGTGTTTTCTACCCTTTCCACCTTACCCCTAGGGTCCATGCATGCAACAAGGCAATAAAGAGATGGAACGGTAGACCAGTACTTTAAGTACCTGGTTTCCATCTCTACAACCATATGACTAAGTGTCGGGTCAGCTAGATATCTCCTAAACATGCTACTAATGTTTCATATGCACTGGAGTGCAATGAATGTTGTGGGCGTATAAACTGACGAACACATGTTCATCATGTCATAAAAAATCTTCCGGTATTTCATAAATGAAATTTCTGAAGCCCAGTCAGTGTCGTCAATAATAAGTTCGTAACTCTTACTATTGACGTAATCGGATATCACGTGTTCGTATCCAGCACATGATTCCAACATCAGGTACGTGTAATTCCAACGATGTCTCATATCTGATTAGAATTTCTTCTTCTTAAGATTCACAGACAAACAGAGACTACCAAACTCTTATTGTCTGTGAGGAGTACGAATATATTTTAGTGCATTACGTATATTATCCAACGTGGGAGAACACACCTTCATACCCGCTTGAACAATCAGGTTAATCACGTGACACATGCATCTGTCATGAAAAATCTCTTTTAATGGTGCGTCTCTAATATTCCTAACAAACATGTTAATCGCTACTCCATTATTAGATTCGTTATCGAATGTGACACTAAAAATTTTATTTTGAATTTTATAATCCCTAAAGATTTTTATCATACACTCAAAAATGGTCGGGCCATCATGAGAATGAACAATCTCAGAGAATCATAAAATTTTTTTATTCATAGTCCAGTTAGAATCTACAAAGTGGCTGGTGAGACATGCATAAGATGATTCATCATGACTTGTCCAGATATCGGACGTCACGGACACCACTCCACTATATGCCATAATTTCATTAATTATTTTTTGTTTTTCTAACTTATATATTTTTAGTATGTCATTCTTAGATGTGGACCTAGGAATCTAACGATAAGCAGGCTAAAAATATGTCTGCATGATGCGCATTACCCTTGGATCTTCCGAAAATCTGATTTGGAAGACCCATCAATGTGATAAGTCTGGCCATGCAGTCCTTACCTAACTCGCTGGAGTATATGAAGGGAGTAAACTTTGAGACTGAACTCGATCCAGTTTTAAAAAATGCAGTGCCTAGTTGGGTTTGCCTAGTATCTAATGAACCATGTTTTTTGGTGCATAATTCGGCATGCCTCTTAAGGTACCCAGTCCCAAATGAACTCTTACATGTTAAAAGTCTCATACAATATTTGCACTATGTCATTTATTCTTCCTCACCCCTAACCTTTTTTTGTTTTATTATATTAAAATGAGTCCAAACTATAGGAGTCCTCCTAGTTTTTTGTTTTTTAGAAGTTTGAGTTGAGACGACTAGAGAAACCAAAGTTTCTGCAGCCTCAGACCTCTGTTTAATATTTTCATTTTCTAAATTTAAATATGTTTTATTAGTAAATTTCATTTTTTAGGTTTTTTGTTAATCAGAATAGTTATTTAGAGACTAGATGACTGATTTTAAAATTTTCTATTTTTGGTCTATAGAGAGAAACAATAAAGAGAGAGAGAGAAAGTAAAAAAAACATTAAATATATTACTCGGTAAAAGCAGTGAGATTGGTCACGTGCACGGTGCACCATAGTCAAGCTCAAAATTCAAAACTCAAGTTGAGATTCCCGAAAATACAAGCCGAATGCCGAAATCCCGAGTGCCGAAATCCTAAGTGCCGAGAGAAAGGAGAAAGATTTTTGAGAGATAAAATGAGAGATTTGAGAGAAAAAATGTTTACGAAAAACATAAATGTTATAGAGGGGGGGTGGAATTTATAGATTAAAGAAAATATTTTTTTTAAAAGTCATTTTTTTAGAATTTTTTTGAATTTTTTTGAAATTTTTAGGGGGGGCAGAATAATGAGGGCCGTTGGATTCTACCCCTTAGCAGTTGGAGGCAAGATCCAACGGCTGAAATTTAAAATTTTTTAAAATTTTTTTTTCCCGTTGGGGGGGGGGGGGTCTTTTTTGCGGGAGGGGCGAAGCAAGGGGGACACGGGGACGAGTCCGTCACGGGCATCGAATCGTGCCGGGTCAGGCACTGCACGGCACGGCGCGTGCCTTACCCGAGCACAGGATTTTCCCGTGCCGGGCCGGCACGGTTGAAACCTCTAGGTCTACCTGCAGGTTTCAGCCCACTCTACATGGAGTTTTTAGTCACCCTTGTTGTAGGTTTTGTTTGTCACTTTTCCTGCAGCAACTCATGTTTCCATTTGCAAAAACACAAAAAAAACCTAAATATAAAAATAGCTCCCTTTCCCTTGCTTATGTCCGGCTGCTTCATGTTCCATTTTGCTTAAAGTGGTGCTCTTCTCTTTCTGCTCCCTTGTCTCCTCCTCGCCAATAACACAATATGCATTTTGAACATATATAGTGTACATTTTAGGATGAAATATACATAGATTTTGAACATGTATTCATTCCCGAACTTCCGTGTATATTAGTATCATCTTCTTTATGTCTATATTTTATACTATATAGATCCCATGGAACAATATCGACTGTGATTGTTTTTAAATTTTTGTTGAAAATGTATATTGGTTTGAAGGTTGTTTAGAATTATAAAGGAAATTGAAGTTGAAATGGTTCTTCTTTACTTACTTCAATTGGCGGAGTTGTTCTGATTTTCTGTATTAATTTATTAGAACGACTTGATAATTTTTGGTTCTTGTTTTTGGGTTTGAAAAGAAATAGTAGTTGTTTCATTTTGGGAGTTCTATCTCATGTCCTTATTTTAAAAAAACAAAATAAAATGGAAGCACCTTGAAGTTAGCAATTCAAAAATGGTATATTATCTATAAGTAAATAGTAGGCAATTCTATCTATGCGTAAAGTTTATTTTAATATAGAAAAATACAAGCATATTTATTCCCAGCAGAGCAATAAAGGGCATTTAAAGTTTATTTTTCTTAATGTTTTTAGTATTTTTATTTTAATAATTCTAATGAGATCTAGTATATTAGTAGTATTTGTCTAATTACATTGTTTCATAATATTTATATAAAATTTACATATGTATATACATTTTAGCATTTGGTTATTTTTGTTGATGTATACACTCACGTATAAATTTTATAATATTTTTAACTCATTATACTTTAACTTTAAAATCCATAAAAGCAAATAAACAATAAACTAGTGAAAAACTAGTATTTCAAAAATTTAATTTAATTTCATTAATTATGTTACTAAAATATGAATATTCTTTAAATTATTTAAACATATTAATAATATTGGATATAGATATAAGTGTATTGCAAAATATATTATTTGATAAGTCAAATTTTTTTTAGACATATTGACTCACACAAACTTTTTGATTTTTATAGTTTGTTATACGGATTAAAATATTTTATAGAATTTTTAGCATTCTTCTTTTAGGGCTTATTAATGAAGGATATGATGAAATTTAACCTTCTTCAAATTTATGGAACTTGGATTTAAATATCGTCTTTACAATTGCCATATTGCTCCATGCTTTTCCTAAATTAGTTGTAAGTCTAGGAGTTTATTGAATATTTCAAGCCTCCTAACGGTATATTTTCTTTAGGGTTTCTAAATGAGTTTTTTTTAATATTAATTTAGCTTTTTTTAATTTTTTTTTCTACGTGGTTTTTTTCTTTGAAGTCCATGCTTTTATATTATGTTAGATACATTAATTATAGTTGTTAAGATATAACACCTTGAAAGCCTTATTATAAGCCTATATATGAATTTTAGTGGCCTTTTGTATTTTTATGAACATCTCGCTCTTTGAATATTTTGTAGGTAGCTAGATTGACTCATCCCTAGATTGCAAATTATTGTTGAGGTTGCGGATAGGCAAGTACTTTTAATACCAATTTGGTCTTTAAATACAATGTTTCCGGGTTTGATTTTTTAGTACTAGGAAGTATAATTTTTGGTGGTTGGCATTTTGTGTTTTGGTCTTTAAGGCTATCTTTAAAGATAAGGATTCTAATTTTTCTTGTTTGATTATCTATGACCCTAAAGTAAGATGATACTTAGTACATTGCTATTTTTATTGTATATCAATCAACTGAGTAATTTATCTTACATATCTGGGCATGTAAAATGAGTTCAAATAGAGAATAGATGTATTTAAGGCTAACAAATGGATTGCCTAACCAATCATTTATATCGGGAGTTGAAGAATTTGTTCAATTTGCACTTAGTCGACTAGAAGGTAGTTACGGTTACACATTAGATGTCCATGTAATGAAAAAAGTGTCATGATAAGAATTTTGGTGATGTTAACGAAGTAGGGTTCCATCTTTATAAATATGGTTTTGTTCCTAATTATCATAAGTGGTACTTGCATGGTGAGACCAAATTATCTATACCTAGGGAGGAGGCATTATATAATGTGAATGCCACTAACAATCATGCAATAACAAATAATGTTGAATCATCGGCACCATTTGTTCAGATGATTTATGATGCAATTGGTCCACAATTTAATGCTAATATTGTTGAGGAATCTCCAAACCTAACTGCACAAAATTGTGCTATGATACTTTGCGTTAGTTTATTAAGGAGTTGTTGCCAGATGATAATGTAATGACCGATAGTTTCTATGAGACCGAGAAGCTTATCAAGGGAATTGGATTTCTAGTCTATAAAATTCATACTTGCCAGAATAGTTGTATGATTTATTGCAGTGATGACTCATAATTAACTCAATGCAAATTTTGTGACCATGCTCGCTATCAACCACAAAGTATTAATAGACAAAAGCTTGTGACATATAAGAAAATGTATTACTTTCCACTAACAACAAGATTTCAACAGTTATATGCTTTAGAAGCTACTACTAAAAGTATGAATTGGCATAATGATTATTTTGTAGAAGATGGTGTGATGTGTCATTGTTCTGATTCTCTCTCATGGAAACATTTTAATGCTATGCATCCCTCATTTGCAACTGAAAGCTGTAATGTCAAATTAGGCCCAAAAACTGATGGATTTCAACCATTCAGGCAATCTATGAGTCAGTATTCTTCATGGATTGTTATTCTCATTCCATATAATTTGCCCTCAGAAATATGTATGAAGGAACAATACATGATTCTAGCAGTTATTGTCCCAAGCCCTAGAAATCTGAAGGACAAGTCAGATGTGTATTTACAGCCTCTGATCTCTATGTTACAAGCATTGTGGGAAATTGGAGTTGAAACTTATGACATATCTTGAAAGCAAAATTTAATGCTACGGGAAGCCCTCTTATGGACAATTAGTGACTTTCCACCTTACTCAATGTTGTCCGATTGGAGTACATCTGGTAGACTAGCATCATGGATGAATCATATACTTTTACCCTACCGAATAGAAGGAAACAAACATAGTTTGATAATCATAATAAGTTCCTTCCACTAGATCATTCATTTAGAAGAAATAAATATGCTTTTAGAAAGAATTGAACGACAACAGATCCACCTCCAAAAATTCATTCTAGTGTTGAGTTGCTAAGAAAAATTGATGCATTAAACTTTAAAAAAGTTACTAAGCTTGGGGAAAATGATGCTAATGTTTTTGTTAGTAAATTAACCAGATGGAAAAAAAAGTTAATTTTTTGGGATTTGCCATATTGGAGCACAAATCTTATAAGACATAATTTAGATGCGATGCATATAGAGAAAATTATGTTTGAAAATATATTTAACATAGTCATGAATGTTGAGGGCAAAACAAAAGACAATGCAAAGTCTAGATTAGACTTAATGGAAAAAATATCGTCTACCAGGATTGCATGTTGTTGATGACAAGTTTCCAAAAGCTTGCTATACATTAGACAAAAATAGTCGAAATGAATTGTGTATTTGAGTTCATAATATCAGATTTCCAGATGGATATGCTTCAAATATAGCCAGTTGTGTAGACACGAGGAAACATAAACATTTTGGAATAAAAAGTCATGATTGTCATGTCTTTATGCAAAGGTTGATACCAATTGCATTTTGAGAAATACTTCCATCAGCCATGAGGCAAACATTAACAGAACTTACCTTGTTCATTAAGAAGCTTACATCAACCGTGCTTAAAATAGAAGCTATGATGAGATTAAAGTAAGAAATACCAATTATTATTTGCAAACTAGAGAAGATATTCACTCCTAGTTTTTTGATTCAATGGAGCATTTTCCAACGCACTTGGCATATGAAGCAAGGGTAGCAGGACCAGTCCAATACTGATAAATGTATACATTTGAAAGGTATGAAAATTTATGTTATACAACTACATTTACTATCATCGAATCATTATATGATATTGGTATTTATAAACTTATTGATAGGAAAGCTAGGTATTTGTGAAAGTTTAACAAAATGCAATGAATAAGGCCAAAGTGGAAGGACCAATATGCAATGCATATTTAGTTGAAGAAGCTTGAGCTTTTTGTAAGCATTATTTCAGTCCAACACTCCATACAAGACATCGAAAGATGCCTCGTAATGTTGAGTCCCATACTGGAGAAGGAAATGATTTCGATGGGAACTTGTCAATATTCACCTATCTCAATCAACCTTTTGGAAGGCATACAATATCGCACATCAGTATATCTTGCTGAATTGCATTAAAGTTAAACCTTATATTGAGTATGCATCTTAACTCAACTATTGCACTGATATTGTAATATTTTAATTCAACTAATGAGTGTTCTATTAATAGAATATTCATTACTAAGTTATGGAAAAATGAGCCATACATTAATGATGCAATTTTTGAAGCTAGACTCGATGATTTTTTCCTAGCATGGTTCAAGACTTACGTAAGTTATTTATTGTTTTAGTTAGTTTATCGTAAAATGTCTTTTAACTCACTCTTATTTGCAGGCATGTGACAACGTTAAAAACATATGTCTTAAAACTCTAGAAGATGGACCACTTCAAATAGTTAATTATTATAATGGATATAATGTGAATGGTTTTTGTTTTCACACACTTCAAAGGGGAACTTCTAGATTTTCAAAAAATAGTGGTGTGTGGGTTAAACGTACTAATTACACATTAGATGAAACTGACTACTATGGTCAATTGCAAGAAGTGATTGAATTAGAGTACCCAGGATGACCCATTAAGAAGACTATTTTATTTAAGTGTGAGTGGTTTGACATTACACTAGAGGTGTCAAACGGGCCGGGCCGGCCCGGCCCGGCACGAGGCACGGCACGGTTCGGCCGTGCCTGGGCTGGCCCGGCACGATAACAAAACGTGCCCGGGCCCGTGCCGGGCCATGCCCGGCACGGCTCGTGCCTTGGCACGGCACGCCGGCCCGCGTGCCTGAGTCGTGACTCGTGAGTCGCGACTCACTGAGTCGTGACTCGTGACCCAACCGGGCCCCGCCCCCGGTAAAAAGAACGCGGGTCGGGTCCAAACAGACCCGCCCCGCCCCGCCTGCCCTGCCTTGCCGTGCGCCCGTGCCCGAGCGGGCCGGCACGGCACGGCACGGCCTTGCCGTGCCCGAATTTAAAAAACCGTGCCGTGCCCGGCACGGCACGGCAGCACGGCTGGGCACGTGAAAAACGGCCCGTGCCGTGCTGGGCCGGCCCGTTTGACACCTCTACATTACACCAAATGTCGGGATGAGGATCCACAAGCAATACAAATTAGTGGATGTAAATCATACAAGAAGAACGCACAAGATGAACCATTTATTTTAGCAAAGCAAGCACAACGAGTGTATTATCTACACTTAATGATCTGATAGGTGAAATGTTAGATATCGATGTAACTGAAACACTTTCTCATTAAGATGATGAAGAAGAATAATATGCTAAAGATGAAGAAGAAGAAGAATGGAATGATTTAAACAATGATGAAAATTAGGTTGGTAAGTTGATTATTGTATAACAATTTAATTACCAATTAATATATATTTTATTTTGTTCTTATGCACATGCAGATATGGGTCGAGGAGTAAGACGAGGATTTGGGATAGGGGCTAGAGGACGTGGTATGAATGTGGTTTCCTTTCCTAGTGTCCAAGTAGATTTTAAATCATTAGAGGGTTCACCTACCACACATACATCTACATAAGGTGCCATCATCCATAATACTACTATGCCCACCTTGTAGACACCAGGTGATCATGCATCATTATCTACACCACCACCTGTAGAAGATTCAACACCTCAAGTAGCATCACTACAGAGTTCAACATTACCACTACTCATTAGTTCTATCTCTTGTCTTTTCATTACACTTACTGATGCAGAGTATGTTTTCCTTTTTAAACTATTTCACTTAAATTTTTTATGTTGACCAAATTAAGTTATATGACTGCATTTATAAACTTTGTATGTATACTTGAAGGATACACATCACAGAGAATATATCAAGAATTATCACTAATATCTTCAAGGATCATTTGCATATGATGGGTTATAATTGGAAGATGGTGCCTCATTATATCAAATATTTATACTAGCAAGAGTATCAAGTATGAATTAGGTATAAGATATATGTTATTTTATTTTATTTTTCTATATATTGATCAATAACAAATGTTTTTTTACATTGGTCTTGAATTTTTTTAAAATGTTTTTTTATAGTGTGGATAAGGTGGAATTGGAATGTGAATAAAATCAAGAAAAATGACAACATTAAAAAGTTTTACATATCATATACAATAAGATTTTTTTTCATTCACAGATTTTCATTTTTGGCATTATATCAATTGCTGAAACATTATCAGTGGGATACTTCATTAGATGCTCTAGTTAAGGTTACATGGCATAAAAGGGCTTCACGACATTATAGCAATGATGTTAGTCAATGGAAAGATCATAGCAAATGACTGAGTTTAATCTCAGAGAGTATTTGGGAAGCTTGGCAATGTTATTGGCAGACACCAGAATTTCAAAAAAAGTCTGCCCAAGGTTTATGAATATGATGAGTGAGATTGGAGGTGATGACAAAGTACCTTTGCGACATACCAGTGGTTCCTTAACTCATAGGGAGCATGCTAAACGCTTGGCACATATATTTATAATTATTTGATTTTATTTAATGTTTTTTAAAAACTTGTTTTATTATATTATACTTTTACAATTTTTGGTGGCCAAGTTAAAGCGTCAGCCTCTTCCACATGAGCTCCTAGAACAAACTCATAGGAGGAAGGTAGATAATCAATTTGTAGATCCGAAGTCTTAGGAGAACTATGTAAGTGCAATCTTTTTAGACAATTTGTTTGTAATTTTTTTAAAGAAAAATGTATTACTAATGTTTATATATTTCAAGATCGTGTTGTTTCAAGGTATGAGGCTGAGACCTTAGCTGTATAAGAGGATGTATCTTCATCTCAATCAGTTGATGCAAAACAAATCTATCTAGATGAAGTTGGGGGATTCAAGAAGAAACGAGTATATGGCCTTGGATCAATGGGATATATATGCCTACATTATCAAGTATCATTTAGTTCTATCAATATGCTTTCAACTAGTCAACTAGTTCATTAATCTCAGACACAGGCAAAAGAAGATAGTTGAATCCAGGCTTTAGAAAAGGAGATGAGTGTGGTGCATGAGCAAATGATGCAGTAGCAGATAGAGCATTTACAGTTCGTGCACATTCTCACTACAGCTTTCATGCATAGATTTTAGAGCTTATTAGGGGTCTGCCTATTCCACTAGCCATTGCTCAATAGATAGATGTACCTACTACTGAAAGATCCAACTAATTGTTAGACATTTTTATTATTAAACAATTGCACAAAGGAACTATAAACTAAAATTGTGGTTGAATATGGTATATGAAACTATTAACTATTAGTTATCAAAAAATGTGTGTTGCAATTTATATTTTGGTACATAAAATTTTGAATCTAGTACAATAAATTTGAATAATATAGTAAATATTGGAAATTAACAAATTTAACAAAAATACATGAAAATTGGAAAAAATAATTCCAATAGATCATGCGATGGATTTTGCAATATATATTCTATTGCAACTAAGTAAGTTTTAGAAAGAAAATATTAGTTTCAAAGCTGTTACAAAATTGTAATGAAATTATTATAAAATTACAACAAAATATTTTGCAAGGACTCATAATGGTTGCAAATATGTTGTAAAGCTGCAATGAAATAGAAATAGACATTGTAATGGTTGGTAATGAAATGGTTGCTGATCTATTGCGAATTTGCAATAGAATTGCAATAGAATTAACACAATATAATTTGGAATGACTCATAGTGGTTGCAACTCTATTGAAAAGTTGCAACGGAATGACTAACAGAAATTTTAATGGTTATTAATGAAATGGTTGATGATCTATTGCAAATTAGCAACGAAATGAAACAAATTTAGCTTATCCATTATCTTAATTTTTGGGATTTAGCAACTGAAGTAGCAACGAATGTGAAATGCGTTGCAATATAACAACAGAATTATTGTGTTGCAAATCCATTAGTCTTTTGCAACTGAATACCAAAGTGTGCAAAATTGCAACAAGGTTATTTGAAATAAAAAATTTTTGTGGCAAAATCATTGCTAATAGATATTTGCAATGAATTTGTATGGGTTTACAACGGACTTGTAACAAAAAATTCCATTACTAAACTATGATTTTCTTGTTGTGAAAAATTGATAGACAAATTGATAGATAGATAGATAGTAGATAAATAAACAAATAGATAGACATATAGAAAGATAGGTAGGTAGGTAGGTAGGTAGGTAGGTAGATAGATAGGTAGGTAAATATATAGATAAATAGATTATTAAACAAATAGATAGAAAGATAGATAAATAGATAGATAGAAAAATATATAACCAAATAGATAGATTATTAGATAGATAGATAGATAGACAGATAAATAGATAGATTATTAAATTATTATATAGATAAATATACAAATATATAGATAGTTAGATAGACATATAGATATAAAGATAAATAGATAGATCGATAGATAGACAGACAGATAAATAGAAAGATAGATAGATAGATAAATAGAAAAATAAATATACAGATTGATAGATAGACATAGACATAGACTAATAGATAGTGAGATAGATAAAGAGATTGCCATATAGATAGCCAAAAAAATAGACTTATAGATAGACAATTAGATAGACAAATAAGTAAATATAAAGATGGATAGATATATTGAGAGATAGATAAATAGATAAATAGTCAGATAATTAGATAGATAGATAGATAGATAGATAGATTATTAGATCAAAAGATTAACAAATAGATAGATATATAAACATACAGATAGATAGATAAATAGAGTGATAGACATATAGATAGATAATTAGATAAATGGATAGAAAGATAAATATTTAGAAAAATAAAAAGACATATTGATAAAATAGATTCATAGATAGATATATAGATAGATACATAGATGGATTGATAGAAAGAATGATAGATAGATAGACTATTTGGTAGACATATTGATAGAGATATTTATATAAAGATAAATAAATTGATTAATATACATATAGATTGATTCATATTTTGACAAATAAATAGATTATTATATAGATTGATAGATGGATAGATATGCATATAGATAGACAGATAGATAGAAAAATAGATAGACAGATAAATAGGTAGATTGTTAGATAAATAGATAGATAGAAAGATATATAGATATATTGACAAATAGATAGATAAATAGTTAGATAGATACTTAGATAGATAGATAAATAGATAAATAGATAGATAGATAGATAGATAGAATGACAGATAGATAGACAGAATGATAGATTAATTGATAGACAAATTGATACATAAAAAAATAGACATATAGATAGACAAGTAGATATATAGATAGATAGATAGATAGACAGATAGACAAATAAGCAAATAGATAGATAGATAGATAGATATATATATATAGAAATAAATAGATAGAAAAATAAAAAATTATATAGATAGATAGATAACCAGATAGAAAGATAAATAGATAGATAGACAAATAAATAAATAGATGGATAGACAGGATGGCAGTCATTTAGGCAATCATTTAGGTAGGCAGGTAGATAGACAGACAAATAGACATATAGACATATAGTCAGAAAGATAGATAGACAAAATGATAGACAATTTGATAGATAGATTGATATACAGATTGATAAATAGATTAATAGACAGATAGATAGATAAATAAATAGATAGACAGACAGACAGATAGATAGATAAATAGATAGATAGATTTAAAGGTAGATATATAAAGAGAATGATAGCAAGATTGATAAAAAGATGGATAGATAGATTAATACTCAAATAGATTTACAGATTAATAGAGAGATATATAGATAGATAGATAGATAGACAGATAGATAGACAAGAAGATAGACAGATAGATAAATAAAATGAAAGAAAGATAGATAGACAGATAGAATAATAAACAAATAGAGAGATAGACAGATAGAAATATAGACACATAAACAAATAAACAAATAGATAGATTGATTGATTGATAGAAAGACAGATAGAAAGATAGATGATTTGATATGCAGCATGATAGATAGATAGATAGATAAAGATATTTATAAAAACATAGACAGACATATATATCGACTGATAGATAGATAGATATATAATAGATAGATAGACAGATAGAGAGCTAGCTAGATAGATAGATTTATAGATAGAAAGATATATAGATTAATAGATATATTTATAAACAAATTGATAGATAAATTTATAGTTAGATTTATTGAAACATTTATAGACATATTGATAGAGAGATTGATAGATAGATTTATAGAAATATTTATAGATAGATAAATAGATATAGAGATGGTTTGGCATATATATAGACATATAGATAGATCGATTATTAGGCAAGTAGATATATAGATAGATAGATTGTTAGAAAAATAGATAGATACATAGAAAGAAAGAAAGATAGATAGATAGATAGATAGACAACTAAATAGACATATAGAAAGATTGATAGATTGACAAATAGATAGACATATATATATATATAGATAAATAGACATAGAGTTAGATAGATTTATTACAGATAGATAGACAGATAGATTAAATAATAGAAAGACGTATAGATAGATAGATAAATAGATAGAAGATAGGTAGGCAAATAGTTAGACAGATTGATAAACAAATTATTAGATAGATATATGGACAGATAGACATATAGAGAGATAAACAGATATATAGACAAATAAATAAATAAATAGATAGATAGATACACAGATAGATAGATAGATAGATATAGATAGATAGACAAATACAAAGATAGATAGATGAATAGATAGATAGATAGATAGATAAATATATAAACAAATAGACAAACAGTTAGATATACAAATATATAGATAGATAGATAGATATATAGATGGATAGATAGTAAGATCAACACATACATTGATAGATAGATAGATAGACATATAGACAGATAGATACATAGATAAATAGATATATAGATATATAGAAAGATAAATAGATAGAGAGATAGATATATAGATAGATAGATAGATAGATAGACATACAAGTAGATAGGGATATAATAGATAGATAGATAGATAAGAAAATAGATAGATAAACAAATAGACAATTAAATAGATAGATACATAAAAAGATACATAGATAAATTGAAATATAGATAGATAGATAGACTTACAAATAGGTATATAGACACATATATAAATAGATAGATGATAGATAGAGAAATAGGTAGATAAATAGATAGATAAATAGATATATATATATATATATATATATATATATGTAGATAGATAGATGTATAGAAAAATAGATAAATCAATAGTCAAATAGATATATAGATTGATAAACATATTGAAAGAAAGTTTGAGAGATAGATTGATAAATAAATTTATAGTCAAATTGATTGACAAATTAAGTTTAAAAAGATATACAGACATATTGACAGATTGATAGACAAATAGATATACAAATAGATAAATAGAAAGAATGATTGATTGACAGATAGATAGATAGATAGATAGATAGACAAATATATAGTCAGATCATTAGATATTTAGATATATAGATTATTAGATAGATTGATTGACAAATAGATAAAATGATAGATCGACAAAAAATAGATATATAAATAGATAGACAAAAAGTAAACACATAGATATACAGATAAAAAGATAGATAGAAAAATAAATAGACATATTAATAGATAGATTCATATATAGAAAGATACATAGATGGATTGATAGAAAAAATCATAAATAGATAGGTATTTAGATTGATAAACATATTGATAGATAGATTGATATTAAGATAGATAGAATAATTGATAAACAAATAGATTTTTTGATAGATAGACAAATAGATCGATAGATTATTAGATATATAGATAGTTATATAGATAGATTACTAGATAGATATATAGAAAAATACATGTGTAGAAAAATAGAGGGTTAGAAAAACTGATAGATAGACTTATTGATTGATTGATTGCTATAAATTTTGATACAGAGATAGATAGATATATTAATAGATAGATTAATATACATATAGATTGATTTATTGATAGTCAGATAGATAGATTGATTGATCAGCAGATTACTATAGAAATAGATATATGGATAGATCAAAAGACATATAGATAGACAAATAGATAGATACAAAGATAGATAGATAGTTTGATTGATTGATTAATAGATTGATAGACAAATAGATAAACAGATAGATTTATTGAAAGATAGATAGACAGAGAGATAGACTGATAGATAGATACATAGATAAATAAACATAAGGATACCCAAAAAATAGACTTATAGATAGACAAATTGATAGATAGATAGAATAATAGATAGACAGATAGATAGACAAATAGATAGACATAAAGATAGATAGAAAGATAGATAGAAAGAAAGAAAGATAGATAGACAGATTAATAGATAAAAATATAGAGAGATTGACAAACATATCGATAAAAAAATAGATAGACAGATAGATAGACAGATAGATTGATAGAAAAATAGACAGATAGAAAGATAGATAGATAGACAGATAGATAAACTAACAGATAGATAGACAGACAGATAGATAGATAGATATACATATAGATAGATAGATAAATAGATAGAAAAATATATAAACATATAGATAGGTAGAGAGATATATAGATTGACAAATAGATTGAAAAATAAATATACAAATTCATAGATACGTACTTAAGATAGATAGAGACTTAGATAGATAGATAGATAAAAAGATAGACACATAGATATATAGATATATAGATAGATAGATACAAATATAGATAAATAAATAAATAGATATATAGATAGATAGACAGATAAATAAATAGATAGATAGATAGGTATAAAGTTAGATTGATATATAGATGGACAAATAAATAAATAAATAAATATATATATATATATTGTTTGCTAGATAGATAGATAAATGGATAGATAGACAGATTGATAAAAATATTTACAGGCTGATTGATCAAAAGTTTGATACATAGAGTGATAGAAAAATTGATTGACAAATTGATAGACATAAAGATAGATAGATAGATAGATTGGTATACAAATCAATAAACAAATAGATAAATATATAGATAGATAGTTAGGTGGGTAGATAGATAGATATATAGATAGTAAGATTATTATATAAATAGATACATAGATTATAAGATTGTTATTTTCACAAATATATTGCCTTTTAGATCGACATATAGATAGAGATATAAATAAATAGATATATAGACATACAAATACACAAATAGAGAAACATATAGAAATATTGATATAAAAAAAATAAATAGATTAATAGATAGATTCATAGACAGAATGATAGAGAGACAGATTTTAACATACAAATATATAGAAAAAAAAGTCAAATAGATATAAAGATAGATAGAATAATTGATAGACTGATTGATTGATAGATAGATATACAGATAGATCGAGAGAATATTAGATAGATAGATAAAGGTTAGATATATAAAAGGATAGACAAATAGATTAATTGAAAGATATATATATATATAGAAAGACAGATTGATAGGCTAATTTATTTACATATTGATAAAAAGGTTGATGGACATATTGAAGACAGATTAATAGAAAGATTGATAGACAGATAGATAGACAGATTGATAGTTAGATAGATAGATAAATCGAATGATTATTATAAAGATTAATAGACAAATAGATTGATAGATATATCGACATATAGATATATAAATAAATAGATAGATAGAAAGAAATATAGATAAATCTATAGATATATAGGTAGAAAGTTAGATATAAAGATCGAGAGATAGATATATTTATATATATATATATAGACATTAGTAAAATATTTTATTGATAGCAAGATAGTTAGACAAATAAATCGATAGGTAGATAGATAGATATATAGATAGTCAAAAAATAGACATATAGATACACAAATAGATAGACAGGCAGACAGACAGACAGAAAGATATATAGATAGATAGATAGAGAGATAGAAAGATAGATTGATAAATAGATGGATTTATAGATAGACATTTAGATTAACAGCTTATTAGATAGATAGATAGAAGGATAGATAGAATATTACATAGACTCATAGATAAATACATAGTTAGATAGATAGAAATAAAAAAAGATTGATAGTTAGATAGAACGAAATATAGACAGATAGATAGATAGATTGGTAGAAAGAAAGATAGAAAGATTGAGAGATAGATAGATATATATAGATATATATATATATATATATATATATATAAGTAAAATATTTTATTGATAGCTAGATAGTTAGACAAATAATTCGATAGGTAGATAGATAGATATATAGATAGTCTAAAAATAGACATATAGATACAAAATAGCTAGACAGATAAACAAATAGATAGATAGATAGATAGAAAGATAGAAAGATAGAAAGATAGATATATAGATTGATAGTTATTAGATAGATAGATAGAAGGATAGATAGAATATTAGATAGACACAGATAAATACATAGTTAGATAGACAGATATAAAGAGAGATTGATAGTTAGATAGATTCACAGATAGATAGATAGATAGATAGATAGACAGATGGATTGATTGATAGAAAGCTAGATAGGTTGATAGATAAATATATAGAATGATAAATTGATAGATAGATAGATTGATACACAGTTAGAAAGACTAATAGATAGATAGGAAGACAGATATATTTATAGTCAAATAGATAGATAGACAAACACATAGATAGATAGATATATAAATAGATTGTGATATAGATAGGCAAATAGATAGACAGAATGATACCTAATTATATAGATAGATATATAGATAAATACATAGATAGATAGATAGATAGATATATAGACAGATAAATAGACAGATAGATAAACACATATATAGATAGATATATAGACATATATATAGAGAAATAGATAGATAGATAGATAAATTGAGAGAGAGAGAGAGATAGATATACAAATATAGGCAGATAGATTGATTAATATATAGAAAGATAGACATATAGATAGATACATAGATAGATTGATAGATAGATAGACAAATAGATAGAAAAATATATAGCCAAATAAATAGACAAATAGATAGACAAGGAGATAGATATTTATTTTTATAAATAAAAAGATAGATAAATAGATTGATAGATAAATAGATAGATAGATAAATAGAACGACATAATTATAGATAAATAGACAGATAGATATTTAGGTAGGTAGTCAGGTAGGTAGACAATTAGGTAGGCATGCAGATAGACCAAAAAAATAAACAAATAAATAGGTAAATAAATAGATTGACAGATAGACAGACATATAGACAGAAAGACAAAAAAAAAACAAATAGAGAGATAGATAGACATTTTGATAAACAATTTGATATATGGATGGATAAATAGATTTATAGATAGATACATAGACAAATAGATAAATAGATATATATATATATATATATATATAGGCTGATAGATAAACAAATAATTAGACAGATAGATAGATAGAAAAATTATTAGATTTTATAATTAGATTGATAAAAAGACAAATAGAATGGTAGATGGATAGATACTAAGATAGATAAATAGACAGATTAATAGACATATAGAAAGACAAATATATAGATAGATTGACATATATATATAAATTGATAGATAGATAGACATAGATATATAAAAATATTGAAAGATTACAAATAGATAGATAAAAAGATAGATAGACAGATAGATAGAAAGATATATAGATAGATAGATAGATAGATAGATAGTCAGTTAGATATGTAGATAGACATATAGATAGATAGATAGTTAATTAGTTAGATAGAAAAAAAGATAGATAGATAGATAAATAGGCAAATTGATAGATAGATAAGCAAATAGATAGACAAATAAATAGACAAATAGATAGGCAGATATATAGATAAATAGATTGATTGCTAGACAAATAGATAGATAGATTGATAAATAGATTGATAGATAGATATATAGATAGATAGATATAAAAAAATAGACAGATGAATAAATAGATATATAGATAAATAGATGGACTTATAAATATTATACATAGATAGAAAGAGAAGTATACAATTAGAATGACAGATTGATAGATAAATTAATATACAAAAAGATATATAGACAAATAGACTTATAGATAGATAGTAGATAGACTGATATAATACCATATATAGAGACCAATTAAAAGACATATTGATATACATATTAATAGATAGATTCAATGAAAAATTGTTAGACAAATTTATAAGCAAATACATAGATAGATTAAAAGAGAGATTGATATAAAGATTGATACATTTATAGATAGATAGATAGATACACAGATAAATATATAGATAGATAGACAAATAGCGAAACAAATAAATACATAGATATATAGATAGATAGACAGCCAGACAAACAGACAGACAGATAGATAGATAAATGGATGGACAAATAGATTGAGAGATAAATAGTCAGATTATTAATAAATAGATTGATATACAAATTAAATTACATAAAGATAGATAGATATATAGATAAATAGATTGATTAGTAGAGAAATAGATGAATAGCAAGATATATAGAGATAATGATAGATGGATAGATAAGTTGTTAGATAGACAAATAGATATTCAAATAGATAGACATATAGCTAGACAAATAGATAGGCAGATAGATAGACAAATATATATATATATATATATATATATATATATATATATATATCAATAGATAGATAGAATGATAGAAAGATATATAGATAGATAGATAGATATATAAAAAAGCATATAGAAAGATAGAAAGATAGATATATAAAAAAACATATAGAAAGAATGATAGATAGACAGAGAGATAGACAGATAGATAGATAGATAGACAGACAGAGAGAGATAGATAGATCGATAGAAATACATATAGATAGACAACCCAATAGATAGGTAGAAATATAGGTAGATAGACAATTATATAGACAAAAAGAAAGGCAGATAGTAGACACATAGATAGATAGAAAGATATATAAATAAATAGATAGTTATATAGAAAAATTGAAAGATATATATATATATATCAATAGATAGATTGATAGAAACACAAATATATAGAGATATATATATATATATATATATCAATAGTTAGATAGATATATATATATATATATAGTGATATACATATAGATTGGAAGATAGATAGATAGAGAGAGAAATAGATATATAGAAAGAGATATAGATAGATAGATAGGTATGTAGGTAGATAGATACACATATAGATAGACAAATAGAAAAAGATATAGATAGGAAAATAAATAGAAAGATTGATAGACAAATAGATAGACACATAGATATATAGAGAGAGAGATAGATAGATAAATAGATATACAAATAGATAGTCAAATAGATAGATAGATAGATAGACATATAGATAGAAAGATTGATAGTTATAAAGATAAATAGATAGATAGACAGACAGATAGATAGATAGATAGATAGACATACAGATTGATAGATAGATACATAGATAGATAGACATATAAATAGGCTTTTACATACCTATAATAGGCTAAAACTCTACCCAAAATATTCAGATACACAAACATATTCACAAATATATATAAAAAATTATTATAGACATGAACAAACACAAATTAAAGTTGATTGTTATACAGCTTCAACAAAATTTTAATTAAATAATTTAATATTTTTATACTAAATTGAATAAAGACAGAAACTATATATGAAAATTTTAAATTAAACAAAAAAATTTAATTTAATAACTTATTTGTATGCAGTATTTTAAATAACTAAAACAAAAAAAATAACAAAATTATATTACTTCTTATTAATCAATGTATCTACCGACTGTGCATAAAATATAATCTATCCATGCATTGACGTTGCTTTCTCTCTCTCTGCTCCTTTGATCCCCAACTTCCTGTTGCAAAAAAGTTGTATGAAACATGGTACATCATGTCTGTTAAAAAAACCCTTGACTTATACAAGCTTCGTATGGGAAACAATGCGGTATCATATCTGTAAAAAATTTAAACTACTCAATCAAATCAAAATAAATTAAAAAAAACTATGTTTTGTAAATATATATTAATACAGTAAATATGTACATATATACTAGCATTTGACTCATACATATATTATCTGTAGTATATGTACATATAAACTATAGTATTCTGCGTACATATATACTAGGTACATATTTACTCAGTATATACGTACATAAAATACTGCAGTATTATATGGACGTATATACTAATTATATACATACATATATACCACATTTCTTGCCATTGCTACTGCTCCCGCCATCACTGCTGCTCCCGCCATCGCTGCCGCTGCTGCCACAGCCACCGTTGCCACCACTGACACCGCTGCCCCACTGCCGCCTCTACCACCGCTGCCACCACTCTCACCGCTCCCTCCACCATCGCTACTAACACTACTGATAATAGGCTTTTACATACCTATAATAGGCTAAAACTCTACCCAAAGAATTTGGAGACACACAAAGATATTTACAAATATATAAAAATAGTTATTATAGACATGAACAAACACAAATTAAGTTATTTGTTATATAGCTTCGACAAAAATTTAAATAAATAATATAATATTATTAAATTAAATTGAATAAAAACCAAAACTATAAATGAAAATTTTAAATTAAATAAAAAAATTCATTTAATATCTTATTCTAATACAATATTTTAAATAACTAAAACAAAAAAAAATATCAAAATTTTTTTACATCTTATTAATCAATGTATCTACCGACAGTGCATAAAGTATAATCTATTCATGCATTGACATTGCTTTCGCTCCCTCGACTCTCTTAGCACCTACTATTTTGCTGTGAAAAAGCTGTCTGATTCACGGTGTGTCATATCTATTGAAAAATCGCTCAATCAAATCAAATTAAATAAAAAAACTATGTTTTTATAAATATATATTGTTGTAGTAAATATGTACATATATACTATATTTCACTCGTACATATATTACTATAGTATATGGACATATAAACTGTAGTATTATATGTACATATATACTGAGTACATATATTCTCAATATATATGTACTTAAAATATTGTCATATTATAAGTATGTATATAATGACTATATACATACGTATATAATACTTTTGTTGCTGTTGCTGCTACTCCTACTGTTGCTGCCGATCCTGATGCTGCCACTACTGGCGTTTCCGCTGCTGCTCTTGCATCTACTACTATTGTACTTCCATTGCTGCTTGTGCTGACACCACTGCTGGTGTTGTAGCCGCTGCTGCTGCTACTGCCACTGTTGGTGTTGCCGCTACTGCTGCTGTTATCACTGATGCAGCTACTGCCTCCACTACCAACACTACCACTAATGCCGTTGTTGCCTCCACTGTAGCCGTTACCACTACTGCCATTGCTGCCACCACTGGAACTACTGCCACTGTTACCACCACTGCCGCTACTACCGTCGTTGCTGCCGCCGCTATCACTGCTGCTACTGTTGCTGACTCTACTATCACTACCGCTGCTACCACCACCACCACTACTGAAAATAGTCTTGTATATACCTATAATTGGCTAAAACTCTAGCCAAAAAATTCGAAGACACAATAACATATTCACCGATATATAAAAAAATTATTATAAACATGAACAAACACAAATTAAAGTTGATCATCATACAGCTTCAACAAAAATCCAAATGTTGTATAGCAATTATGATTAGAGAGAGATAGAGAGTGCAAAAAATAAAATGTTTTAAGAATAATAAAGATAAGATAAGCTAGGCCTCCTTTTGATATAGCTAAAATCGGTAATATGTGACCCATGCATTAGAAGGACCCTAGTAATGTCTGAATGCTTTGAATTAGAATTTTTTCTTGTATCTCACATAATGTGTCTTGCAAAGATTCATAATTAGGTTAATCGAAAAAGTAAAGAACGAAACTAGAATAAAAAAAATTGAAACCTACAAAAAAATATCATAATTATTTGCTACACATAAACAAATATAAATAATAGTTCAGACATAATTCTCAGATGAAATCAACCTAATAATTTGTAGGGAATTCTAGCTTTTCCTGTGAGGTTTCACTGCTAGATCTCAAAATGCTATCTATTGTGCCAATGCCGCTAACTGTGACTCCATATAGGACATATGCTGTTGCATTACATTCTTAATTTCTTTCATCTCATTATTTATTTCTTTAATTTCTTGCATTTCATCCATCAAATTAGTATACTCCTCATCCTTCTATTCTTAATATCATATATTTCTTCCTTCAAATGAGATATCTGCTCATCCTTATTTTTCATTTAGGTCTCCATAACTACAATACATTCATTTGTTTCCAGTGCTTGTTATTCGACCACCTCATCCACCATTGCTGAGATAGATGAATTAGAAGCACAACTGCTACAACAAAATGTCATTCCCTTAGAGCTAATTGTGTACACTAGCTGCTTCTTTTGACCTCTTATGGTCTCCAAATAAATTGGATCATAGTCAGTTGGTTTTGAAGATCCATAGAACCCTCAACTTGTTGATAAGTAGCTTTCACACGTTCCTCCATTTGATCCTAAGATAAAATAGAGAAAAAAACTATTCTAGATATATAAAAAATAAAATAAATATTTTGCATTCCAAACAATTTTCATAATGTAATATAGTTTTATAAAATCTAATTAATATGATAGATTCTTATAGTAATCATCTGAGACTTGTTGTCAACATACTATTTAATTTATGTATCTTCTTGAAAACTCATAAAAATTTGGATCTCGACCCAATTCTCCAGCCTAGAATATGTTTTATTAAGTCATAAAAAAACAAATGATCAAAAAATTTAACAAAATTAATAAAACCATGAGGAGATTTGATTTATTGGACTATTAGGACAACCACAAGATATATAAATGTTTAGAATTTTAAAATTGTATCAAATCTTAATCATGCTCGATGCTCGACTTTGACCCTCCTATGTGTCGATAGATTCATGTACCTAGTCTAGCTACCTCACTTCGTTGATTTTTGCTGTTAATATCTGATTTTTTTTTCACATATGGCTCCTCCCAATAATTAAGCCACTTTGGCCAGTCATCCTCAGATATAAAATCAGGCCTTTCTTTAATATTCTTCAAATTATGGATAAAATCAGACTACCGTTTAGCAGCTTTGGTCTCCCATAATGACTTTATCTTTCCATCAAATTTGGGTGCCCATGTGCACTGATTCTATATATAGAAAAAAAACAAAAGAATTTATATTAACAACAAGAACATAATTATTTACTGCTTGAATAATAACCAACATAATAGTTAAGTAATTAGATAATTATTTTTCAATGCTTTTATTTTGTTATTTGTACCTGAATGTCATTAAAATATGACTCTTATGTCGATTCATAAACTTTCTTCCAGGAGAATGCTTTATAATCAATCATTTTCTTGAAAGATATTGTAATTATAGTCGAACACTTGTGAGGTGGAATAAAACTATACAAATAAATAAATAACAATGTAAACAAGCAAATCATAACAATAAAAAAACCACTGATAACAACATCAAAATTTTTTTTTCGAGTCATTTTTACATATTTCTTTTACCTCCCATCGACAATCTCAATTTCCAACTTTACACTAACTGCAGAGGAAGGTACAATATTTGATGAAGTCGTTGGTTTTGTAAATGGGGGAACATTAGTGTAAAATATGGTGTAGAAGATAGAGATGAATCAAAAGTTTGTGCAAGAAGCATAATGGGTGGTGGGCTTACATCTCATAAAGATGATAGTAGAGGTCTCAATGATGGTGATGGTGATAGAAATGAAGATGGTAATTGTGATGTTGAAGTCTCGATATGGTGGCTATGAGATGGTACTGATTATGCAACATGATATAACATACTAGATGAATTTGGTTCATTTCTATGTCCACGTCCACCTCCACCATGGCCACATCCTTTAGGTGCTATCTATTGTACACAATAAAACATAGATCAAATAATAGAGATATGATGAACAAGTATTCATTTTTGAATAAAATATACCAATAGATTTCAACAAAATATAAAAATTCTTTAATAGTTTAATATTATAATAAAATTATAACAATTTAATTATAAGAATCGCTATCATCTCCCAATAGATCTTCTGATATTTAATTTGATTACGATAGAAGTTCGAACTCATCTTTATATAGAAATTATTCATCTTCAATTTCTATTATGCCACCATTTGAATCACAAAAATTTTCTGGATCTTCCTCTACATTTACATGCTCAATATTATTTATGTCAACTTCATGGAATGCCGGTGAAATATCTAAGTATGCACTTCTTTTTTGCGATGTTGGCACTTCAAATTTTGATCGAGCTTTGATTTTTCAAATTACTCACCAATCTCTCTTATCATGAGATAAACTTGGATATGTACAATAATATACTTGAGCGACTTGAACTGCCATAATAAATGGCACATATCAATTATATATGTGTTTATGGTTAACATCAACTAGCTTATAATTCGAATGAATCTTTGTGCCCACATTTCGTGTAGGATCAAACCACTCGCACTTAAATAATACAATCATGCTATTTTCGAGTCTAGGATACTCCAACTCAATAAATTCTTTGAGTTGACCATAATAATTAATCTCATCTACACTATAACCTGAGCCTTTAATGCATACACCACTATTCAAAGTTGTTTTAGAAGAACCATGCCCGCTTGTGTGAAATTTATATCCATTAACAAAATACTGAGGATAGGTTGTCACATATCTAAACGGGCCTTTACTTAGATTCTGAATGAAAATATTTGAATCTTCATCTGAAGGATCAATTGTTTGTGACATAAATTAAAAAAATGATATTAACAAATAATAGATACTAATAAATTAAATAATTCAAAATTTTAAAACTTAATAATTCTCACAAAATTTTTTAACCAATTCACAAATTCAGTTTCTAGCATATAATCGACATCATTGCTGGAAATTGCTGGTTGCTTATATTTTAACTACTCAACATAAATGCTATAGAAATATAAAATGAGAGATAAAAATGTATATCAATTTTTAATAATTCCTATTAAAGATAAAATTAAACTATGATTAAACATGCAGCCATTTTGGATATACATACTCAATATATGGTGCAACCTTCTAATAATTAAGTAAAATGTAGCTCCGAGTTGCTTTGTACCCTTCATCTGTTATACATCTTTTCATTACTCTTCCAAATTCTATTCTAGGGTGCTTGAAGATAAATAGTTTGTCCACAAACACATATTCTACCATCACATGACATTCATCATTCCACGGCACCTTTCTATTATTTTTATTGAAATGATCCTCAAAATAATAAGAACAAAATGATGATGCTTATTCTACTAAATATGCATTACAAATTGAACCTTCAACTTTTGCCTTGCTTCTAATATTCAATTTCAACTTAAACAGATACCTACAATCACAATGCTAGGTTTCAATTATATTTAATTATAATATTATGTTATGTACGAAATAATAAAACACAACAAATTATATATATTTACCTCTCAAAAAAATACATCCACATGTATTGCACTGGCCCTGCTATCCTTGCTTCATATGCCAAACGGATCGGCAAATGCTCCATTGAGTCAAAAAAACTCGGTGGGAATATCCTTTCAAGCTTAGAAATAATAAGTGGAACGCCATTCTCCATCCTCACCATGTCATCTATTTTGATTGTGATTATAGTTAGCTCTTTGAAAAACAAACTAAGTTCTATAAGGACCTTCCAAACACTTAGGGGTATTAATTCATGGAATGCAATTGGTATTAATCTCTATATAAATATATGGCAGTCTTGACTTTTCATTCCAAATAACTTATGATTTTTCGTATCCACATATCTACCCATATTTGACACATATTCATCAGAGAATTTAAAATATTTAACCAATTCACACAATATTTATCTTGCATTCTTATCAAGTGTGTAACAAGCTTTAGTGAATTATTCTATTGCCTCATTCAGTTTCAATTAGAGGTGTCAACTGGGCCGGGCCGGCCCCGCACGACACGGTTCAGCCGTGCCTGGGCCGGCCCATCACGGGAATTTCCCATGCCCGAGCTCGTACCGTGCAGTGCTTGGCCCGGCACGGTACCGTGGCCCGTTGGCACAATACAGTCCTTAATTTTTTTTAAAAAAATTAGGGTTACTAGGCACCGAAACCCTAATTTTTTTTTTAAATTAGGGTTTAGGGCGTGCCCAATTCCTAATTTTTTTTAGAATTAGGGTTTCGGGCGCGCCCAATCCCTAATTTTTTTTAGAATATGGTTTCGGGCGCGCCGAACCCCTAATTTTTTTTAAAATTTAGGGTTCGACCTGACCGGGGCGAACCCGGCGAATCGTGCCGCGGGCCCGTGCCTGGTTGAACCCCCAAAAAACCGTGCCGGGATAGGCACGACACACTTACTATTCCGTGTCATGCCTGGCTCGACACGGAAGCCCGGTTGGGCCTAGAAAAAATGTGCCGGGCCGGCCTGGCATGGCCATTTGACACCTCTAGTTTCAATTCAGGATACCGACAATAATCATTAAGCTCTTGTCTTGATTTTAAAGTTTGTTTTATTTTTCCGTCTACATTAAGGATAGTGTTGAAAATACTATCGAATACATTTTTTTCAATATGCATTACATCAATGTTATGACGAAGTAAATTGTACTTCCAATATGAAAAGTCCCAAAATATACTACGTTTCCTCGCGCCAAATATTTTTCCTATTAGTCCATTACATTCAGAAGCATCCTTTTTAGTTACTTTATTCAAACCCAACCTCTAAATCTCTATCATAATATCATCTCCTAAATGAACTACTGGTGCAACTATCATCACAGTTTTATTTATTCGAAATGTAGTTCAATTTCTTCGAAATGGATGATTTGTAAGCAGAAACTTACGATAGTTATCAAACCATGACTGTTTACCACTAAATTCGAGGGTAAATATAGCAGAATTTGTCATGCAATATGGGCATGTGAATCATCCTATAGACTCCAGCCATACAATATTGAATATGCAACAAAGTCACTTACCGTTCACATAAGGGCTGCCTGTATAATGAAATTTTGCTTTTTTGAGTTATCTTATGTATTCACACCAACATCTCACAAATGATTTACCTCTGCAATAAGAGGCTATAAGAAAACATCCACCATGTCTTATGTATTTTTTGGCCATGTAACCGATATTGACAAAAACATATATTGCTCCTTCATACACAACCATGGAGACAAGTTATAAGGTATCACTATCACTGGCCATGTTGAATACTATTTTCCAAATTGCCTAAATGGCTGAAATCAATGAGTGCAAAGACCCAATTTCACATTTCGACTTTCTACTACAAAATCTTGATGTATATTATTAAAATGGTTCCAAGCAAGTGAATCTGATGGATGACGCATTACCCCTTCTTCAACCTCATGCTCATAATGCCACCTCACATCATTTGATGTAGCATTTGATACATATAGTCTTTGTAATCGAGGAATTAATGAAAAATAATACATCTTCTTAAAGACAACTTTTAATTTTTGTTGCATATCTACAACACAAGGTGCCTTCTTAAATCGAGGATGATCAAAAAACTTATAGCTAATTAAATCACTATCACCACCCCAATATAACATACATCCATTTAAATAACAATCAGTTTTTTCCACTGGTAGACCCATTCCTCATAGTAATTTCTTAGTGTTGTAAAAGTTATTAGTGATCAAATTATTATCCAGAGCAATCTCCTTAATAATTTTTACCACCTGATCAAATAATTTTTCAGACTTATGATTTTCTAACTTAATGCTCATAAGTTGAGCTACAAGTGATAATTGCGAATGTGTTTTACAACTAGGCCACAACTCTTTATCTGTAGCTTTAAGCATTTCATAAAATTTCTGAGCTTCAGGATTAGGTGGTTCATCCATGTTATCCATATTGAAGTCAGCATCATCAGCTTCCATGATCATTTTATGGAATGTATTTGATGATTCTTCACTACAAGCAAATGATTTAGTACCCTCATTTTGCTCAATATTCAAAGCCATTGTACTTTCCCCATGATAAATCCAAACAAAATAATTTGTCACAAAGCCAAATTTAGCCAAATGGTATCTCATAGTGTTTGCATCACGAAAAGGAATATTGTGACACTTGCGATGATTACATGGACACTTAATTATTTCTCCATCCATCAATCTTGATTGACTACATGCAAAATTGATGAAGGTTTCAAGTCCAGTCAAAAAATCTTTATTCAAAAATCCATTAATAAACCTTCTGTACATCGATTGATGATGTGAATTCATTTTTCCCTATTTTATATATATAAAATAATTCCCAATCATTATTTTGAATAAAACATTCTATTACTTCAAAATATACAAATAATTAAATAAAATTACTTATAGATGAATATTTAAAAATTAAATATCATGAATATCGAGGCAATGTATTTGTAGAATCTACATGAATAGATAGAGTAATTTTTAGCACGACAAAGATTAATATATATCATAGTATTACTAGATAAAGGGAGCAAAATATGATAATACACACGAAAGGAAAGCAAAAAAATAAAGACATTTAAAGTTTGAAGGAGGAGAGGGGGAGAGAGAGAGAGAGAGAGAGAGATAAGGTGGGAAGAGAGAGGGGCAGAGAAATGGGGAGACGGGGGAGATAGAGAGAGGGGAGAGGGAGTGAGGAGGGAGAGAAAGAGGGGGAGAGAAATGGTGTAAGGGAGAAGGAGAGGGGGGAGAGAGAGGGAGAGAGAGGGGGGAAAGAGGGAGAGAGAGAGAGAGAGATTAGAGAGAGAGGGAGAGGGGGAGAGAGAGAGAGAGAGAGAGAGAGAGAGAGAAAGCATGCAAGAAAGAAGAGCAAGAAAGAAAATAACAAGAGAGAGTGTGTGACACTTAAAGAAAAAGAGGAAGAGAGTGACAGAAATAATTAAAGAGGGACAGAGAGACACATAGAGAGTGCAGTGTTAGAATTAAGAATTATATAAAAGAAAATAAAATTTTTTCCATACAAACCTATCAAATATTACATCTTTTATTATACATAAGTTCATATTTGAGCCTGAGGCCCAAAGGCTGGGGTTAGTTAAGAGTACGACCCTTATTTGTATTATACCATATATGAGTCTAATCAATGGATACTCTCATGCTATGTGTGTACATATCGTTGATATTATATCTTTAGCCATTTTATTTCAAGTTAGTCCAACAAATTAGCATTATCCCATATATAATTATATGTTAGTATACATATAGTGAATGTAGTTATAAATAGTTACATATAGTTAAACATATGATTATATATAGATATATGCATACAAGTAGTTATAAGTAAATATAAATAAATATATACAAAGTTATAAACAATTATATAGATTTACATATATGTATACATAATTAAAAATAAAGTTATATTTATTTATATAGAGTTTTTTATAGTTATACAAATATTTATATATAGTTATATACATATAGTTAAACATTATGTTGTATGTTTTTATACATATAATTATAAATATAGTTACATGTGGTTATACATATAGTTACACGTATAGTTAAACTTATATTTATACATGTATGTACATATATTTTTTCATATAATTTCATATATTTATACATATAGTTATGTATTGGTATGGATATACTAAAATATATTTTTTATACTGATATATAAAAATATATATTAAATATATGTTATTAATTATATATTTAAATATAGTTATGTATAAAGTTTTTATAGTTATACTATAGTAAGATAGAATTATTTATAGTTATCTATTATTATACATATATTATATATTGTTATAGAAATTTATATATCGTTAAACATTTAGTTATATATATATATTAATACGAGTAGTTATATTTAGTTATACATAAATATATACAATATTATAAACAAATATATAGATTTACATATATGTATACATATATGCATAAATAGTTAAAAATATAGTTATATTTAATTATATAAAGTTTTATTTAGTTTTACAAATATTTATATATAGTTATAGACATATAATTAAACATAAAGTTTTATGATTTTATACATGTAATTATAAATATAGTTACTTGTGGTTATACATATAGTTACACATATAGTTATGCTTATATTTATACATGTAGGTATATATATTTATTCATATAATTTTGTATATTTATACATTTATTTATGTATAGGTATAGTAAAATACATTTTTATATATTAATATATACAAATGTATATTAAATATAAGATGTAATTTATATATTTAAATATAGTTATATATAAAACTTTTATAGTTATTTATATAATAAGATACAATTATTTATAGTTATATGTTATTATACATATAGTATATATAGCTATTAATATTTTTATATATTTAAACATATAGTTATATATAAATATATTCATACAAATAGTTATACATAAATATATAAAGTTATAAATAAATATATAAATTTACATATATGTATACATAGTTACAGATATAGGTATATTTTATTATATAGAGTGTTATATAGTTATACAAATATTTATATATAGTTATAGAAATATTTATATATAGTTATACACATAGTGTTAAATATAATGTTGTAAGTTATTATACATGTAATTATAAATATAGTTACAAGTGGTCATATATATAGTTACACATATAGTTATACTTATATTTATACATGTAGATATATATATATATATATATTTATTTATTTATTTATTTATATATTTAAATTTATATTTATATTTATATAATTTTATAATGTCTGCATTTAGTTATCTATAGGTATATATATGGTAAAATACATTTTTTATATACTAATATATAAAAATGTATATTAAATATTTATTGTTAATTATATTTTTAAATATAGTTGTGTATAATATTTTAAAGTTATACATATAGTCAAAGATAATTATTTATAGTTATATGTTTTTGTACCTTTGGGATCCAAAGGCAAAACGACACAAAACAGAAAACAAATAAGTTTGACTTACAACAGATCAGAACAATATAAATGCGGTCTTGTATTTCAGGCGTGCAATATATAAATATAAATACAATTTGAATCCCACTAGAAATAGATGATGTCATCCACATAATAGAACAAAACTCAAGCAAAATAGGTAAAAATTAGATCAACGTCCATATATGTCAACAAAGTTGGCCTAATCCTGCTAACATTGTTTATGATTTACTACCAATATAATTGGAAATCCAATCAAGACCGTCGTAGGAGCTCTGTCCAGAGGTAGCACAGGTGCTTAAAATGTGCTAATGGCATTGGAGAAAAGAGTGAAGTCCTAGCTTGTCAATAATTTTAGCTATATTCATCGCTTTGGGAAGATCTTGCTTATTGGAAAATACAAGTAAAACTGCATCACGAAGCTTTTCCTCGTTTAGCATCCTATGCAACTCATCTCTGGATTCAACTACTCGATCTCTATCTTTGCTGTCCACCACAAATATGAGACCTTGGGTTTTTTGGAAGTAATCTCTCTAGAAAGGGTGAATCTTGTCTTGACCCCTAACATCCCACACAATGAAATTGATGTTTTTGTATTTAACAGTCTCTAAATTGAAGACAATATTAGGAATTATGGTGATATTTTCACCAAGCTTCAACTTATACAGAATGGTTTTCTTTCCTCCAGCATCAAGACCTAACATCAAAATCCACATCTTCTTGTTGGCAATGAGCCTGCTTAACAACTTTGTGAACGTAACCCCTATTTCTTCCACTAAATCTCATTCCCTTTGTCGTATGGTAGTAAATAGATATGATGAGAGAAATAAAAAGAATAAATAGACCTCAAGAGATGGTCACTAGAGAGAGAGGTCAACCTTTATATGTTCTTATGCCTATAGTATATATAATTAAAAATAGAGTTAAATAAAGTTAAACATATAATTATATATAAATATATTCATACAAGTAGTTATAACTAGTTATACATTAATATATACAAAGTTATAAATACATATATAGATTTAATTATATGAATACATATATGTCTACATACATACAAATATAGTTATATTTATTTATATAGAGTATTACATAGATATACAAATATTTATATATAATTATATACATATAGTTATAAATATGTATGTAGTTAAAGATATAGTTATATATAATATTGTTATAGTTTTACGTATAGCAAAATACAATTATATATAGTTATATATTATTATACATATGATATATTTTGTTAAAAATATAGTTATATAGAATTACTCATATAGTTATAAAATATTATATAGTTTAAAAAATAGTTATATATAATTATTAATATAGTTTAAAAAATAGTTTACATAGTTACAAATATAGTTAAATATAATTATGAAGAGTTTTATATAGTTATACAAATATTTATAAATAGTTATCATATACAATGATAACAACACATGCTAAAATGCCCAATTGAATTACACAAATATAGAGAAAGAACTTGTATCACCAATCTTTTCTTTTGGCAAATTAATATCATATTTAGTGGGGACCAAAGTCATAGTATATACTAAATATTCTAATATCAAATATCTCATAGAAAAGTAATATGTCAGCCCTAGATTGATTTAATGGATTTTACTATTAAAATAGTTAGAACTAAAGATATTAGATAAGAAATGTACATATAATCAAAATTGAAAATAGCTTATCAAGACTAGAAAAAGAAGATAGAAGAGTTGTTGAAGAAGATATTACATATATTTTTTTGTCTGAACAAATTATACTATTGAATGAAAATGTAACACCATGGTATTTAGTTGTGTATAAACCTTTATCATAGCAAGTATTACTCTGATCAAAATTTGAGGCTAAGTGTTATAGATGGGAAAATTGTTGTATCTTGCAATAATGTCACTTTTTGCTCCTACTCTCATGAATCTGTGGAACTTGTTAATATTTATGTGCTCATGTATTTTTCTTCTCAAAATTAATGTTGATATTTACTTATATATGCATAAATATATAAGTGCATATACACTACCCTACACGCATACACATTCATACATTAATATACATTATATATCAGCATACGCATTTTTGTACATTTGTATATATTCACATATGTATCTACATTTTCAAAGTGGTGTGTATATACTTATATGCATCCATATATTACTATACACCCACACAAACACACACATATACCTATATACATAATGTATTTTTAATGTTACACTTGAAACTATTATATATATATATATGTGTGTGTGTGTGTGTGTGTCTGTGTGTGTGTCTGTGTGTGTGTAAATGTATTTAAAATTTTTTGATTTTGTAAATTTTATTAAAATAAAATATTAAATAATGTACACAATTTATAAATGTTTTTTTAATCCGTATTAATGTCTATAACTATTATATATACACAATTTGTGTGTAAATGTTTTAAATAATGTATTCAAAACAAATATTTGTGTGTGTGTTTATGTGTATGCACGTGTGTGTGTGTGTGTGTGTGTGTGTAAAGCATATTAATGCGTAAAATAAAATTATGAATTAAATATATGAGCTTCTATTGTATTTAAATAGTTGTTTTTTAAATATTTATATTAAAATAACTATCATTATACTTTATAAATAAATGAAATTGACATATCTGTAAATTATTTTGGTTTTACAATTATGTTAAAAATGAAAATATAATTCATAAATAGATAATATTGGTTTTGTTTGTCTATATACTTTTTTTATTAAAATATTAATGTCTATAATAAATTTATACCTATTATTTATTGTTATTAATAAATTTTTAGAAACTTCAAAATTCAAAAAATATAATGTAGTGCATATAAATACATGCTTTTAATGTTTCATAAAAAATCAATTATTTATTTAATTATGTTCAATCAAAATAGATTACCATATAATACAAGATTACAGTTTTCAACAAGTAATTATTATTTTATTATATTCAAATATATAAATAACCATAATAATATATGAATTTATTTTTTAATATAATTTTTTACTTTTTTTTAAATTTATATATGTATATTAAATATACATTGTTAAATTTATATAATAATGTTTATGTATACTTTTTTTAGTTATATATATATAGTAAGTACACTTATATAAGAAATTCAAATTATATCACACATGCATATTGATGTATAGTTATGTTTAAATACACTTATTTAAAATACACTCATGTTTATGTATTCTATTTTTGTATACTATTTATATATAGTTATGTTGGCATACCAAAGTATGTATACTGTTTATATTGATATATAAATGTATACTAGTTATGTAGATATCAAGTCGGCATACCTAAGCATGTATACTAGTTAAGTATAAAATACACATACATATTGATGTATACTATTTTTGTAGATATCAAGTCGGCATACCTAAGTATGTATACTATTTATATTGATGTATAAATGTATACTAGTTATGTAGATATCAAGTCGGCATACATAAGTATGTATACTAGTTATGTATAAAATACACATGCATATTGATGTATACTATTTTTGTTGATATCAAGTCGGCATACCTAAGTATATATTCTATTTATATATTGTTTATGTATATTGTCACAATCAAAATAAACACAATGGCAATGTATTACATGACAAATACATGAAGTATTTATACGAATAAGTTTATATATGCAATCCAAGCATACCATGGTGATTAAAAAAGATTTTCGGAAACAAAAAAACAGAATCAAAATGCTTAATCTTCGAAAACAATCCAATATAATCAATGAAGAATAAATATATAAAACATACCTCAAATCAATAACAATTTAAAACTTAAACCTCGATTAAATTTTGTTGCGTCGGTGTCGATAGATAGATGGTGGAATGCAAATGAATTCAATTCAAGTGTTAGGGATGCTTTGGCATCGAGAGACAGAATGTATATTTAGGAAAATATTTATATTTTTAATTATTAAAACATTAAATAAACAATATATATATATAATACAAAAATACTCATTAATTTAATTTACTATCAAAATTTTTTCAACAAAATTAATGTGTGTGTAGCAAGGTACAAATGAAAAACGAATACTTTACAATTTTTTATTATAATATTAATTAAACAATAAATATATAAATAATAAAAAAATATGTTTAGCCTTATAAAAAAATATCAATAGGTACAAAATTAACAAACTTCATATGAGAAGACAAATGAAAAGATGATTTGTCTTCTAGCCACTCGCCTAAGAGTTATAAAATACTCTTAATGTTAAAAAATATATAAAAATTTTTATTTTATGGTTATAAATTATTTAGAATTCATATTAATTTTTACAAAGATAATATGAAATAATTTAAAGGCATAAAATTTCATATTATTTGATATCATTAATATTTTTTAATTTTCAATAAATTACATAAAGTGAGAAGATAATTATAAAAAGTTATATTTATTATATTAATAAAAATAATAAATGTTAAAGCTAATTGTAAAAATATTACTCAATTATTTAATTTTTATAAATTTTAGTAGGAGCATGCATCTATGTATTTATTTATAAATATTAATTTATTTTCATTCAACTTTATTGAAAATTTTATATTTTTATTATATTACTTAGATTTTCAAAATTTGTATTATTCATTTTTTTAAAAGATTCTTATAATCATAAATTTTTTTTATACTTATAATAATATTAATATATACTAGTTATCTGTCAATTCGAATATTTTTGAAAATTTTTTTTATTTTATCATACAATAAATAAATTTACATTTATATTAGTAGAAATTTTAATGGTAATTTAATTTTTAAAATATCAAAAAAAATTATTATACTTATTGAATTTATTATTTAATGTTACTTTAATAGAAATTATTTAGTTTCTTAATTAAAAATTTTAGACAAAATTTTTTGTATAATTATTTAAAAAATTATTTCATTATAACAATAGTTTATTTTAGCCCTTATTAATATAATTTTTTATATTTTATATTTTAAATTATTTATTTATAATATCATTTTTATGATTTTACGAGGAGAATGTATCTTCAAGGATTGCTCATCTATAGACCATTACATATATTTAATAAACAAAATTAAATAAATATTAAAACTATTAAAAAATTTTAAAAAATTAAAGAATTACATATTGGCTAGAGAAATTCCCACCAATATGTTCTGGATTTAATTAGCTAAAAAAGTTGAGTCACTAAATCTTTCGCTATATTTCGGATTTAATTAACTAGGGAAGTTCTGTTGCTAAATACGTCGATATATTCCGGATTTAATTAGCTAGGAAAGATCCATCATAAAAATCCGTCATTATATTCAGGAAGTATGGCTAATGAAGTTATGTCACTATAATCAGTCATTATTTACAATATGTAATTAGTTAGAAAATTCTATTGCTAAATCCGTCATAATATTTCGGGGTATAATTAGATTGGGAAAATTCTGTTGCTAAAATTTGTCGCTATGTTCTAGAAGTAATTAGGTAGGAAATTCCCATCGCTAAAATCTGTCGCTATGTTTTGGATGTAAATAACTAGGGGAATTCCGTCGCTAAATTGTTACTATGTCCAGATTTTATTAGCTAGGAAATTATGTATCAAAATCTATTGCTATATTCATGCTTTTATTAGTTGGGAAAAATCTGTCGCTAAATCTGTCGCTAAATTACTGATCTCATAGCTAGAGATATTCTAGCGCTAAATTCGTCGCTTTATTCCGGATTATATTAGCTAGGGAAAATCCGTCAATAAATCCGTTGCCTTATTACGGATTTTATTAGCTAGAGAACATCCGTCGCTAGATCCGTCACTAAATTATGGATTTATTAGCTATGAAAAAACCCTCACTAAATCTGTCACTAAATGATGGATTTTATTACCTAGGAAAAATCATTCGCTAAATCTATTGCTAATTTTGGATTTTATTAGCTAGAGAAAATCCATCACTAAATTCTGGATTTATTAGCTAGGAAAATTATGTCGTTAAATCCATAGCTAAATTCCACGCTTTTCTTGAGTGGAATTTACGAAAATTTTTCGTTGCTTATAGATCGCTAAATCCGTCTCTAAATTCCCCGCTTTTCTTGAGCAGAATTTACGAAAATTTTCGTCGCTGATCCACCGCTAAATTCCTCACTTTTCTTGAGCAGAATTCACGATAATTTGAAGTCGCTAATCCTTCGCAAAATTCGTCGCTAAATTCCCGCTTTTCATGAGCGGAATTGACAAAAAATATTCCATCACTAATCCGTTGCAAATTTTTATTTCAAAAAAAATCATAAATCCCTTACTATTCCCTAGCTAATTTCTCTCAATTTAGCTACGGATTGATCCCTAGCTAAAATTCCCTACCAAAATGAACATTTTCTTGTAATGTTTATAATTACATGTATAACAACATACAACATTATTTTAAACTATATGTGTATAACTATATAAAATATTTGCATAACTAAATAAATAACTATATAATTATGCATAATTATATTTGTAACTATATATACATTTATCTATTAATATAATTAAAGCAAAAAAAATTTTATAATGTTGTTTATATTTATGTATAACTACTTATAACTACTTGTACGAATATATCTATATATAACTATATGTTTAATTATATATAACTATTTATAACTATATATATATATGTAAAATGATATATAACTATAAATAATTATATCTTACTATGTGTATAATTTTAAAAGTTTTATGCATATCATATTTAAATATTAAATTTACAGCTTATATTTAATATATTTTTGTATATAGTAGTATATAAAAAGTATTTTAGAATATCTATACCTATACATTACTATGTGTATAAATATATAAAATTAAATTAACAAATATAAACATACATGTATAAATATACATTTAACTATATGTGCAACTAAATGTATAACCACATGTAACTATATTTATAAATACATGTATAACAACATACTACATTAGTTTAAACTATATGTGTATAACTATATATAAATATTGTATAACTAAATAAATGTCTATATAATTATATATAACTATATTTGTAACTATATATACATTTATGTATTAAAATAATTAAAACAAATTATTTTTTATAATTGTTTATATTTATGTATAAGCACTTATAACTACTTGTATTAATATATCTATATATAACTATATGTTTTATTATATATAACTATTTATAACTATATATTATATGTAAAATAATATATAACTATAAATAATTGTATCTTACTATGTGTATAACTTTAAAAGTTTTATGCACAATTATATTTAAATATTAAATTTACAGCTTATATTTAATATATATATTATATATATTAGTCGTATATAAAAAAGTATTTTACTATATCTATATATACATTACTATATCTATAAATATATACAATTAAATGAACAAATCTATAAACCTACATGTATAAATATACGTTTAACTATATGTGTAACTATATATATAACCACATGTAACTATATTTATAATTATATGTATAACAACATACAACATTATTTTAAACTATTTGTGTATATATATATAAATATTTGTATATCTAAATAAATGTCTATATAAATATATATAACTATAATTAGAGACAATTGCGTTTGTTAAATAAAATTATTTTTTTAACTAGTCATGAAAGATGATCGTGAGTGGATTTACAAGGGTCTAATAATCAAAGGAATGTTATCTAATGAATGGGAGATAAATTGATGAATTTGTTGAGTTTGCTCTGAGACATCTAGAGTGTGTGAATGGTGGTAAGATATCTGGTGTCCTTGCACTTTAGTTAAATGTTATTATAAAGTGTTTTTGAATATTGAGACTATGAAGATGTATTTGTATAGAAATGGTTTTGTGGCATATTACTATGTTTGGATATACCATGGTGAGAAGATCGTCCACCAAAGGTGTACGAGTTTAGTACGGATGTCAGTAAGTGAAACTGATCAGATGGTCTCGGATAATATTAATACACTACATACTATAACATGGTTTTTGATGCTTATTGTCTTGAATTCAACCCGAAAGAGGAACCCAATGCCGAAGCAAGGAATTTCTATGATATGATTTGAGCTTGAGATAAACCTGTATATGAGTGAAATTCTAAGCATACTCAACTTTCTACAATCATGAGATGTTAGAAATAAAGTGCAGACATAGGTGTTCACAGGCATGGTTTGATGATATGTCTAAATTCATTCAAGAATTGTTGCAATAAGATCATATGATGCCATTGGATTTCTACAGCACAAAGAAGTTAGTTAGAGGCCTAAGATTAACCATACAGCTCATTCATTGATCTATGAACAACTGTATGATATACTAGGGTGATGATAGTGACCTTAAGAGTTGTAAAATACGTGGGCATTCTCAGTACAAGCAAAAGATTAGGAATTCTGGAATTAGATTGTATATATGTAAGCTGAAGGTGCCGTATAAGAAGATGCACTATTTCCCAATAACACCTTGGTTGCAGAGATTGTATACATCAACGCAATAGCTAATGAAATGATATGGCATTCAGAGCATAATATGGAGGATGGTAAGATGTATCACCCTTTCGATGCACCTGCTTGGAAAAATTTTTAAGGGTGTTTTCATGATTTTTTTTTGAAGTTCGAAATATTAGGCTGGTTTATTTGCTGATGGTTTTCAACCATTTATCAATCTAAACAGAAATATTCTTTGTGGCCTGTGGTGGTATTGGAGTGGGTAAAAAAACTTAATAAATCACAGAAGAATGTTGTGTTGGAGTGGGTAAAAAAACATAGATTTCCAAATGTGTGGATGCTTCTAATCTGGAGAGATGTGTGGATGCGAAAAACTTAATATGTTTGCATGAAGAGTTAAGATTGTGATGTATTCTTGCAAAGGTTGTTACCAATTGCTCTTTGAGATTTCCTACCAAATAGAATATGGGAGCCGATAACTAATATTTCTTTATTCTTCAAGCAATTGACTTCTTCTTCATTGACTAATGAAGAGTTGAAGAAATTGGATGAACAAATTCTTGTTATCTTATGCAATCTTGAGAAAATCTTTCCTCCTAGTTATTTTGACTCAATGGAACATTTTCCATCGCACTTGGCTTACGAAGCAAGGATTGCTGTTCCTATCCATTATCGTTAGATGTATCCTCTAGAAAGGTAATATTAATTCGCTAAACCAATCTTTTCATATATATATATATATATATATATATATATTTATTTATTATTTATTATATATACACAAAAATGACTTGTAATTTTCAATAATCTTTTTTGTAGATACTTGAGGAAAATAAAGCATACAATAATGAATAAGGCTCAAGTTGAAGGTTCTATTTCATAAGTTATATTATGGATGAGGCTACAAAATTTGCATCATTCTATTTCAAAGAAGGAGAACCAACTCTTCCACTTAAAGAAAAGCGGAATGAGGTTTATCTTTATGACAATGTGGATAATGATATTTGAAATTTTCAAGCCTCCAGGTAAAACAATTGGTGCTCAAGGAAAAATGTATCTAGCAGACTATGAATATACTGCACCTCATCTATATGTCCTAATGAATTGTCAAAGGTTCTACCATTCATTGAGTAAGTATTTTATTAATTGTTC
>JAREIK010000797.1:161164-188011 GCA_029783825.1 Sapria himalayana
TGGAAATTGCTGGTTGCTTATATTTTAACTACTCAACATAAATGCTATAGAAATATAAAATGAGAGATAAAAAGTATATCAATTTTTAATAATTCCTATTAAAGATAAATTAAACTATGATTAAACATGCAGCCATTTTGGATATACATACTCATATATGTGCAACCGTCTAATAATTAAGTAAAATGTAGCTCCGAGTTGCTTTGTACCCTTCATCTGTTATACATCTTTTCATTACTCTTCCAAATTCTATTCTAGGGTGCTTGAAGATAAATAGTTTGTCCACAACACATATTCTACCATCACATGACATTCATCATTCCACGGCACCTTTCTATTATTTTTATTGAAATGATCCTCAAAATAATAAGAACAAAATGATGATGCTTATTCTACTAAATATGCATTACAAATTGAACCTTCAACTTTTGCCTTGCTTCTAATATTCAATTTCAACTTAAACGATACCTACATCACAATGCTAGGTTTCAATTATATTTAATTATAATATTATGTTATGTACGAAAAATAAACACAACAAATTATATATATTTACCTCTCAAAAAAATACATCCACATGTATTGCACTGGCCCTGCTATCCTTGCTTCATATGCCAAACGGATCGGCAAATGCTCCATTGAGTCAAAAAAACTCGGTGGGAATATCCTTTCAAGCTTAGAAATAATAAGTGGAACGCCATTCTCCATCCTCACCATGTCATCTATTTTGATTGTGATTATAGTTAGCTCTTTGAAAAACAAACTAAGTTCTATAAGGACCTTCCAAACACTTAGGGGTATTAATTCATGGAATGCAATTGGTATTAATCTCTATATAAATATATGGCAGTCTTGACTTTTCATTCCAAATAACTTATGATTTTTCGTATCCACATATCTACCCATATTTGACACATATTCATCAGAGAATTTAAAATATTTAACCAATTCACACAATATTTATCTTGCATTCTTATCAAGTGTGTAACAACTTTAGTGAATTATTCTATTGCCTCATTCAGTTTCATTAGAGGTGTCAACTGGGCCGGGCCGGCCCCGCACGACGGTTCAGCCGTGCCTGGGCCGGCCCATCACGGAATTTCCCATGCCCGAGCTCGTACCGTGCAGTGCTTGGCCCGGCACGGTACCGTGGCCCGTTGGCACAATACAGTCCTTAATTTTTTTTAAAAAAAATTAGGGTTACTAGGCACCGAAACCCTAATTTTTTTTTTAAATTAGGGTTTAGGGCGTGCCCAATTCCTAATTTTTTTTAGAATTAGGGTTTCGGGCGCGCCCAATCCCTAATTTTTTTTAGAAATATGGTTTCGGGCGCGCCGAACCCCTAATTTTTTTTAAAATTTAGGGTTCGACCTGACCGGGGCGAACCCGGCGAATCGTGCCGCGGGCCCGTGCCTGGTTGAACCCCCAAAAAACCGTGCCGGGATAGGCACGACACACTTACTATTCCGTGTCATGCCTGGCTCGACACGGAAGCCCGGTTGGGCCTAGAAAAAATGTGCCGGCCGGCCTGGCATGGCCATTTGCACCTCTAGTTTCAATTCAGGATACCGACAATAATCATTAAGCTCTTGTCTTGATTTTAAAGTTTGTTTTATTTTTCCGTCTACATTAAGGATAGTGTTGAAAACACTATCGAATACATTTTTTTCAATATGCATTACTCATGTTATACGAAGTAAATTGTACTTCCAATATGAAAAGTCCCAAAAATACTACGTTTCCTCGCGCCAAATATTTTTCCTATTAGTCCATTACATTCAGAAGCATCCTTTTTAGTTACTTTATTCAAACCCAACCTCTAATCTCTATCATAATATCATCTCCTAAATGAACTACTGGTGCAACTATCATCACAGTTTTATTTATTCGAAATGTAGTTCAATTTCTTCGAAATGGATGATTTGTAAGCAGAAACTTACGATAGTTATCAAACCATGACTGTTTACCACTAAATTCGAGGGTAAATATAGCAGAATTTGTCATGCAATATGGGCATGTGAATCATCCTATAGACTCCAGCCATACAATATTGAATATGCAACAAAGTCACTTACCGTTCACATAAGGGCTGCCTGTATAATGAAATTTTGCTTTTTTGAGTTATCTTATGTATTCACACCAACATCTCACAAATGATTTACCTCTGCAATAAGAGGCTATAAGAAAACATCCACATGTCTTATGTATTTTTTGGCCATGTAACCGATATTGACAAAAACATATTTGCTCCTTCATACACAACCATGGAGACAAGTTATAAGGTGTCACTATCACTGGCCATGTTGAATACTATTTCCAAATTGCCTAAATGGCTGAAATCAATGAGTGCAAAGACCCAATTTCACATTTCGACTTTCTACTACAAAATCTTGATGTATATTATTAAAATGGTTCCAAGCAAGTGAATCTGATGGATGACGCATTACCCCTTCTTCAACCTCATGCTCATAATGCCACCTCACATCATTTGATGTAGCATTTGATACATATAGTCTTTGTAATCGAGGAATTAATGAAAATAATACATCTTCTTAAAGACAACTTTTAATTTTTGTTGCATATCTACAACACAAGGTGCCTTCTTAAATCGAGGATATCAAAAACTTATAGCTAATTAAATCACTATCACCACCCCAATATAACATACATCCATTTAAATAACAATCAGTTTTTTCCACTGGTAGACCCATTCCTCATAGTAATTTCTTAGTGTTGTAAAAGTTTTAGTGATCAAATTATTATCCAGAGCAATCTCCTTAATAATTTTTACCACCTGATCAAATAATTTTTCAGACTTATGATTTTCTAACTTAATGCTCATAAGTTGAGCTACAAGTGATAATTGCGAATGTGTTTTACAACTAGGCCACAACTCTTTATCTGTAGCTTTAAGCATTTCATAAAATTTCTGAGTTCAGGATTAGGTGGTTCATCCATGTTATCCATATTGAAGTCAGCATCATCAGCTTCCATGATCATTTTATGGAATGTATTTGATGATTCTTCACTACAAGCAAATGATTTAGTACCCTCATTTTGCTCAATATTCAAAGCCATTGTACGTTCCCCATGATAAATCCAAACAAAATAATTTGTCACAAAGCCAAATTTAGCCAAATGGTATCTCATAGTGTTTGCATCACGAAAAGGAATATTGTGACACTTGCGATGATTACATGGACACTTAATTATTTCTCCATCCATCAATCTTGATTGACTACATGCAAAATTGATGAAGGTTTCAAGTCCAGTCAAAAATCTTTATTCAAAAATCCATAATAAACCCTTTTGTACATCGATTGATGATGTGAATTCATTTTTCCCTATTTTATATATATAAAATAATTGAGCCCCAACTCATATTTTGAATAAACAACATTCTATTACTGTCAAAAATTATACAAATAATTAACTAAAATTACTTATAGATGAATATTTAAAAATTAAATATCATGAATATCGAGGCAATGTATTTGTAGAATCTACATGAATAGATAGAGTAATTTTTAGCACGACAAAGATTAATATATATCATAGTATTACTAGATAAAGGGAGCAAAATATGATAATACACACGAAAGGAAAGCAAAAAATAAGACATTTAAAGTTTGAAGGAGGAGAGGGGGAGAGAGAGAGAGAGAGAGAGATAAGGTGGGAAGAGAGAGGGGCAGAGAAATGGGGAGACGGGGAGATAGAGAGAGGGGAGAGGGAGTGAGGAGGAGAGAAAAGAGGGGGAGAAATGGTGTAAGGAGAAGGAGAGGGGGGAGAGAGGAGAGAGGGGGAAAGAGGGAGAGAGAGAGAGAGAGAGAGAGGCAGAAAGAAGAGAGAGAGACATGCAAGAAAGAAGAGCAAGAAAGAAAATAACAAGAGAGAGTGTGTGACACTTAAAGAAAAAGAGGAAGAGAGTGACAGAAATAATTAAAGAGGGACAGAGAGACACATAGAGAGTGCAGTGTTAGAATTAAGAATTATATAAAAGAAAATAAAATTTTTTCCATACAAACCTATCAAATATTACATCTTTATTATACATAGTTTCATATTTGAGCCTGAGTGCCTAAAGGCTTGGGGTTAGTTAAGAGTACGACCCTTATTTGTATTATACCCATATATGAGTCTAATCAATGGATACTCTCATGCTATGTGTGTACCTATCGTGATATTATATCTTTAGCCATTTTATTTCAAGTTAGTCCAACAAATTAGCATTATCCCATATATAATTATATGTTAGTATACATATAGTGAATGTAGTTATAAATAGTTACATATAGTTAAACATATGATTATATATAGATATATGCATACAAGTAGTTATAAGTAAATATAAATAAATATATACCAAAGTTATAAACAATTATATAGATTTACATATATGTATACATAATTAAAAATAAAGTTATATTTATTTATATAGAGTTTTTTTATAGTTATACCAATATTTATATATAGTTATATACATATAGTTAAACATTATGTTGTATGTTTTTATACATATAATTATAAATATAGTTAATGTGTTATACATATAGTTACACGTATAGTTAAACTTATATTTATACATGTATGTACATATATTTTTCATATAATTTCATATATTTATACATATAGTTATGTATTGGTATGGATATACTAAAATATATTTTTTATACTGATATATAAAAATATATATTAAATATATGTTATTAATTATATATTTAAATATAGTTATGTATAAAGTTTTTTAGTTATACTATAGTAAGATAGAATTATTTATAGTTATCTATTATTATACATATATTATATATTGTTATAGAAATTTATATATCGTTAAACATTTAGTTATATATATTATATTAATACGAGTAGTTATATTTAGTTATACATAAATATATACAATATTATAACCAAATATATAGATTTACATATATGTATACATATATGCATAAATAGTAAAAATATAGTTATATTTAATTATATAAAGTTTATTAGTTTTACAACAATATTATATATAGTTATAGACATATAATAAACATAAAGTTTTATGATTTTTATACATGTAATTATAAATATAGTTACTTGTGGTTTATACATATAGTTACACATATAGTTATGCTTATATTTATACATGTAGGTATATATATTTATTCATATAATTTTGTATATTTATACATTTATTTATGTATAGGTATAGTAAATACATTTTTATATATTAATATATACAAATGTATATTAAATATAAGATGTAATTTATATATTTAAATATAGTTATATATAAAACTTTTATAGTTATTTATATAATAAGATACAATTATTTATAGTTATATGTTATTATACATATAGTATATATAGCATATTAATATTTTTATATATTTAACATATAGTTATATATAAATATATTCATACAAATAGTTATACATAAATATATAAAGTTATAAATAAATATATAAATTTACATATATGTATACATAGTTACCGATATAGGTCTATTTTATTATATAGAGTGTTATATAGTTATACAAATATTTATATATAGTTATAGAAATATTTATATATAGTATACACATAGTGTTAAATATAATGTTGTAAGTTATTATACATGTAATTATAAATATAGTTACAAGTGGTCATATATAGTTACACATATAGTTATACTTATATTTATACATGTAGAGATATATATATATATATATATATATTTATTTATTTATTTATTTATATATTTAAATTTATAATTTATATTTATATAATTTTATAATGTCTGCATTTAGTTATCTATAGGTATATATATGGTAAAATACATTTTTTATATACTAATATAAAAATGTATATTAAATATTTATTGTTAATTATATTTTTAAATATAGTTGTGTATAATATTTTAAAGTTATACATATAGTCAAAGATAATTATTTATAGTTATATGTTTTTGTACCTTTGGGATCCAAAGGCAAAACGACACAAAACAGAAAACAAATAAGTTTGACTTACAACAGATCAGAACAATATAAATGCGGTCTTGTATTTCAGGCGTGCAATATATAAATATAAATACAATTTGAATCCCACTAGAAATAGATGATGTCATCCACATAATAGAACAAAACTCAAGCAAAATAGGTAAAAATTAGATCAACGTCCATATATGTCAACAAAGTTTGCCTAATCCTGCTAACATTGTTTATGATTTACTACCAATATAATTGGAAATCCAATCAAGACCGTCGTAGGAGCTCTGTCCAGAGGTAGCACAGGTGCTTAAAATGTGCTAATGGCATTGGAGAAAAGAGTGAAGTCCTAGCTTGTCAATAATTTTAGCTATATTCATCGCTTTGGGAAGATCTTGCTTATTGGAAAATACAAGTAAAACTGCATCACGAAGCTTTTCCTCATTTAGCATCCTATGCAACTCATCTCTGGATTCAACTACTCGATCTCTATCTTTGCTGTCCACCACAATATGAGACCTTGGGTTTTTTGGAAGTAATCTCTCTAGAAAGGGTGAATCTTGTCTTGACCCCTAACATCCCACACAATGAAATTGATGTTTTTGTATTTAACAGTCTCTAAATTGAAGACAATATTAGGAATTATGGTGATATTTTCACCAAGCTTCAACTTATACAGAATGGTTTTCTTTCCTCCAGCATCAAGACCTAACATCAAAATCCACATCTTCTTGTTGGCAATGAGCCTGCTTAACAACTTTGTGAACGTAACCCCTATTTCTTCCACTAAATCTCATTCCCTTTGTCGTATGGTAGTAAATAGATATGATGAGAGAAATAAAAAGAATAAATAGACCTCAAGAGATGGTCACTAGAGAGAGAGGTCAACCTTTATATGTTCTTATGCCTATAGTATATATAATTAAAAATATAGTTAAATAAAGTTAAACATATAATTATATATAAATATATTCATACAAGTAGTTATAACTAGTTATACATTAATATATACAAAGTTATAAATACATATATAGATTTAATTATATGAATACATATATGTCTACATACATACAAATATAGTTATATTTATTTATATAGAGTATTACATAGATATACAAATATTTATATATAATTATATACATATAGTTATAAATATGTATGTAGTTAAAGATATAGTTATATATAATATTGTTATAGTTTTACGTATAGTAAAATACAATTATATATAGTTATATATTATTATACATATGATATATTTTGTTAAAAATATAGTTATATAGAATTACTCATATAGTTATAAAATATTATATAGTTTAAAAAATAGTTATATATAATTATTAATATAGTTTAAAAAATAGTTTACATAGTTACAAATATAGTTAAATATAATTATGAAGAGTTTTATATAGTTATACAAATATTTATAAATAGTTATCATATACAATGATAACAACACATGCTAAAATGCCCAATTGAATTACACAAATATAGAGAAAGAACTTGTATCACCAATCTTTTCTTTTGGCAAATTAATATCATATTTAGTGGGGACCAAAGTCATAGTATATACTAAATATTCTAATATCAAATATCTCATAGAAAAGTAATATGTCAGCCCTAGATTGATTTAATGGATTTTACTATTAAAATAGTTAGAACTAAAGATATTAGATAAGAATGTACATATAATCAAAATTGAAATAGCTTATCAAGACTAGAAAAAGAAGATAGAAGAGTTGTTGAAGAAGATATTACATATATTTTTTTGTCTGAACAAATTATACTATTGAATGAAAATGTAACACCATGGTATTTAGTTGTGTATAAACCTTTATCATAGCAAGTATTACTCTGATCAAAATTTGAGGCTAAGTGTTATAGATGGGAAAATTGTTGTATCTTGCAATAATGTCACTTTTTGCTCCTACTCTCACGAATCTGTGGAACTTGTTAATATTTATGTGCTCATGTATTTTTCTTCTCAAAATTAATGTTGATATTTACTTATATATGCATAAATATATAAGTGCATATACACTACCCTACACGCATACACATTCATACATTAATATACATTATATATCAGCATACGCATTTTTGTACATTTGTATATATTCACATATGTATCTACATTTTCAAAGTGGTGTGTATATACTTATATGCATCCATATATTACTATACACCCACACAAACACACACATATACCTATATACATAATGTATTTTTAATGTTACACTTGAAACTATTATATATATATATATGTGTGTGTGTGTGTGTGTGTGTGTGTGTGTCTGTGTGTGTGTAAATGTATTTAAAATTTTTTGATTTTGTAAATTTTATTAAAATAAAATATTAAATAATGTACACAATTTATAAATGTTTTTTTAATCCGTATTAATGTCTATAACTATTATATATACACAATTTTGTGTGTAAATGTTTTAAATAATGTATTCAAAACAAATATTTGTGTGTGTGTTTATGTGTATGCACGTGTGTGTGTGTGTGTGTGTGTGTGTAAAGCATATTAATGCGTAAAATAAAATTATGAATTAAATATATGAGCTTCTATTGTATTTAAATAGTTGTTTTTTAAATATTTATATTAAAATAACTATCATTATACTTTATAAATAAATGAAATTGACATATCTGTAAATTATTTTGGTTTTACAATTATGTTAAAAATGAAAATATAATTCATAAATAGATAATATTGGTTTTGTTTGTCTATATACTTTTTTTATTAAAATATTAATGTCTATAATAAATTTATACCTATTATTTATTGTTATTAATAAATTTTTAGAAACTTCAAAATTCAAAAAATATAATGTAGTGCATATAAATACATGCTTTTAATGTTTCATAAAAAATCAATTATTTATTTAATTATGTTCAATCAAAATAGATTACCATATAAATACAAGATTACAGTTTTCAACAAGTAATTATTATTTTATTATATTCAAAATATATAAATAACCATAATAATATATGAATTTATTTTTTAATATAATTTTTTTACTTTTTTTTAAATTTATATATGTATATTAAATATACATTGTTAAATTTATATAATAATGTTTATGTATACTTTTTTTAGTTATATATATATAGTAAAGTACACTTATATAAGAAATTCAAATTATATCACACATGCATATTGATGTATAGTTATGTTTAAATACACTTATTTAAAATACACTCATGTTTATGTATTCTATTTTTGTATACTATTTATATATAGTTATGTTGGCATACCAAAGTATGTATACTGTTTATATTGATATATAAATGTATACTAGTTATGTAGATATCAAGTCAGGCATACCTAAGCATGTATACTAGTTAAGTATAAAATACACATACATATTGATGTATACTATTTTTGTAGATATCAAGTCGGCATACCTAAGTATGTATACTATTTATATTGATGTATAAATGTATACTAGTTATGTAGATATCAAGTCGGCATACATAAGTATGTATACTAGTTATGTATAAAATACACATGCATATTGATGTATACTATTTTTGTTGATATCAAGTCGGCATACCTAAGTATATATTCTATTTATATATTGTTTATGTATATTGTCACAATCAAAATAAACACAATGGCAATGTATTACATGACAAATACATGAAGTATTTATACGAATAAGTTTATATATGCAATCCAAGCATACCATGGTGATTAAAAAAGATTTTCGGAAACAAAAAAAACAGAATCAAAATGCTTAATCTTCGAAAACAATCCAATATAATCAATGAAGAATAAATATATAAAACATACCTCAAATCAATAACAATTTAAAACTTAAACCTCGATTAAATTTTGTTGCGTCGGTGTCGATAGATAGATGGTGGAATGCAAATGAATTCAATTCAAGTGTTAGGGATGCTTTGGCATCGAGAGACAGAATGTATATTTAGGAAAATATTTATATTTTTAATTATTAAAACATTAAATAAACAATATATATATATAATACAAAAATACTCATTAATTTAATTTACTATCAAAATTTTTTCAACAAAATTAATGTGTGTGTAGCAAGGTACAAATGAAAAACGAATACTTTACAATTTTTTATTATAATATTAATTAAACAATAAATATATAAATAATAAAAAAATATGTTTAGCCTTATAAAAAAATATCAATAGGTACAAAATTAACAAACTTCATATGAGAAGACAAATGAAAAGATGATTTGTCTTCTAGCCACTCGCCTAAGAGTTATAAAATACTCTTAATGTTAAAAAATATATAAAAATTTTTATTTTATGGTTATAAATTATTTAGAATTCATATTAATTTTTACAAAGATAATATGAAATAATTTAAAGGCATAAAATTTCATATTATTTGATATCATTAATATTTTTTAATTTTCAATAAATTACATAAAGTGAGAAGATAATTATAAAAAGTTATATTTATTATATTAATAAAAATAATAAATGTTAAAAGCTAATTGTAAAAATATTACTCAATTATTTAATTTTTATAAATTTTAGTAGGAGCATGCATCTATGTATTTATTTATAAAATATTAATTTATTTTCATTCAACTTTATTGAAAATTTTATATTTTTATTATATTACTAGATTTTCAAAATTTTTATTATTCATTTTTTTAAAAGATTCTTATAATCATAAATTTTTTTTATACTTATAATAATATTAATATATACTAGTTTATCTGTCAATTCAAATATTTTTGAAAATTTTTTTTATTTTATCATACAATAAATAAATTTACATTTATATTAGTAGAAATTTTAATGGTAATTTAATTTTTAAAATATCAAAAAAAATTATTATACTTATTGAATTTATTATTTAATGTTACTTTAATAGAAATTATTTAGTTTCTTAATTAAAAATTTTAGACAAAATTTTTTGTATAATTATTTAAAAAATTATTTCATTATAACAATAGTTATTTTAGCCCTTATTAATATAATTTTTTTATATTTTTATATTTTTAAATTATTTATTTATAATATCATTTTTTATGATTTTACGAGGAGAATGTATCTTTCAAGGATTGCTCATCTATAGACCATTAACATATATTTAATAAACAAAATTAAATAAAATATTAAAACTATTAAAAAATTTTAAAAAATTAAAGAATTACATATTGGCTAGAGAAATTCCACCAATATGTTCGGGATTTAATTAGCTAAAAAAGTTGAGTCACTAAATCTTTCGCTATATTTCGGATTTAATTAACTAGGGAAGTTCTGTTGCTAAATACGTCGATATATTCCGGATTTAATTAGCTAGGAAAGATCCATCATAAAAATCCGTCATTATATTCAGGAAGTATGGCTAATGAAGTTATGTCACTATAATCAGTCATTATTTACAATATGTAATTAGTTAGAAAATTCTATTGCTAAATCCGTCATAATATTTCGGGGTATAATTAGATTGGAAAATTCTGTTGCTAAAATTTGTCGCTATGTTCTAGAAGTAATTAGGTAGGAAATTCCATCGCTAAAATCTGTCGCTATGTTTTGGATGTAAATAACTAGGGGAATTCCGTCGCTAAATTTGTTACTATGTCTAGATTTTATTAGCTAGGAAAATTATGTATCAAAATCTATTGCTATATTCATGCTTTTATTAGTTGGGAAAAATCTGTCGCTAAATCTGTCGCTAAATTACTGATCTCATAGCTAGAGATATTCCTATCGCTAAATTCGTCGCTTTATTCCGGATTATATTAGCTAGGGAAAATCCGTCAATAAATCCGTTGCCTTATTACGGATTTTATTAGCTAGAGAAAATCTGTCGCTAGATCCGTCACTAAATTATGGATTTTATTAGCTATGAAAAAACCCTCACTAAATCTGTCACTAAATTATGGATTTTATTACCTAGGAAAAATCATTCGCTAAATCCATTGCTAAATTTTGGATTTTATTAGCTAGAGAAAATCCATCACTAAATTCTGGATTTTATTATCTAGGAAAATTATGTCGTTAAATCCATAGCTAAATTCCACGCTTTTCTTGAGTGGAATTTACGAAAATTTTTCGTTGCTTATAGATCGCTAAATCCGTCTCTAAATTCCCCGCTTTTCTTGAGCAGAATTTACGAAAATTATTCGTCGCTGATCCACCACTAAATTCGTCACTTTTCTTGAGCAGAATTCACGATAATTTGAAGTCGCTAATCCTTCGAAAAATTCGTCGCTAAATTCCCCGCTTTTCATGAGCGGAATTGACAAAAAATATTCCATCACTAATCCGTTGCAAATTTTTATTTCAAAGAAAAATCATAAATCCCTTACTATTCCCTAGCTAATTTCTCTCAATTTAGCTACGGATTGATCCCTAGCTAAAATTCCCTACCAAAATGAACATTTTCTTGTAATGTTTATAATTACATGTATAACAACATACAACATTATTTTAAACTATATGTGTATAACTATATATAAATATTTGCATAACTAAATAAATAACAATATAATTATGCATAATTATATTTGTAACTATATATACATTTATCTATTAATATAATTAAAGCAAAAAAAATTTTATAATGTTGTTTATATTTATGTATAACTACTTATAACTACTTGTACGAATATATCTATATATAACTATATGTTTAATTATATATAACTATTTATAACTATATATATTATATGTAAAATGATATATAACTATAAATAATTATATCTTACTATGTGTATAATTTTAAAAGTTTCATGCATATCATATTTAAATATTAAATTTACAGCTTATATTTAATATATTTTTGTATATAGTAGTATATAAAAAGTATTTTAGAATATCTATACCTATACATTACTATGTATATAAATATATAAAATTAAATTAACAAATATATAAACATACATGTATAAATATACATTTAACTATATGTGCAACTAAATGTATAACCATATGTAACTATATTTATAAATACATGTATAATAACATACTACATTAGTTTAAACTATATGTGTATAACTATATATAAATAATTGTATAACTAAATAAATGTCTATATAATTATATATAACTATATTTGTAACTATATATACATTTATGTATTAAAATAATTAAAACAAATTATTTTTTATAACGTTGTTTATATTTATGTATAAGCACTTATAACTACTTGTATTAATATATCTATATATAACTATATGTTTTATTATATATAACTATTTATAACTATATATATTATATGTAAAATAATATATAACTATAAATAATTGTATCTTACTATGTGTATAACTTTAAAAGTTTTATGCACAATTATATTTAAATATTAAATTTACAGCTTATATTTAATATATATATATATATATATAGTAGTATATAAAAAAGTATTTTACTATATCTATACATATACATTACTATATCTATAAATATATACAATTAAATGAACAAATCTATAAACCTACATGTATAAATATACGTTTAACTATATGTGTAACTATATATATAACCACATGTAACTATATTTATAATTATATGTATAACAGCATACAACATTATTTTAAACTATTTGTGTATGACTATATATAAATATTTGTATATCTAAATAAATGTCTATATAAATATATATAACTATAATTAGAGACAATTGCGTTTGTTAAATAAAATTATTTTTTTAACTAGTCATGAAAGATGATCGTGAGTGGATTTACAAGGGTCTAATAATCAAAGGAATGTTATCTAATGAATGGGGAGATAAATTGATGAATTTGTTGAGTTTGCTCTGAGACATCTAGAGTGTGTGAATGGTGGTAAGATATCTGGTGTCCTTGCACTTTAGCTAAATGTTATTATAAAGTGTTTTTGAATATTGAGACTATGAAGATGTATTTGTATAGAAATGGTTTTGTGGCATATTACTATGTTTGGATATACCATGGTGAGAAGATCCTCCACCAAAGGTGTACGAGTTTAGTACGGATGTCAGTAAGTGAAACTAATCAGATGGTCTCGGATAATATTAATTACACTACATACTATAACATGGTTTTTGATGCTTATTGTCTTGAATTCAACCCGAAAGAGGAACCCAATGCCGAAGCAAGGAATTTCTATGATATGATTTGAGCTTGAGATAAACCTGTATATGAGTGAAATTCTAAGCATACTCAACTTTCTATAATCATGAGGATGTTAGAAATAAAGTGCAGACATAGGTGTTCACAGGCATGGTTTGATGATATGTCTAAATTCATTCAAGAATTGTTGCAATAAGATAATATGATGCCATTGGATTTCTACAGCACAAAGAAGTTAGTTAGAGGCCTGAGATTAACCATACAGCTCATTCATTGATCTATGAACAACTGTATGATATACTAGGGTGATGATAGTGACTTTAAGTGTTGTAAAATACGTGAGCATTCTTAGTACAAGCAAAAGATTAGGAATTCTGGAATTAGATTGTATATATGTAAGGTGAAGGTGCCGTATAAAAAGATGCACTATTTCCCAATAACACCTTGGTTGTAGAGATTGTATACATCAACCGCAATAGCTAATGAAATGATATGGCATTCAGAGCATAATATGGAGGATGGTAAGATGTATCACCCTTTCGATGCACCTGCTTGGAAAAATTTTTAAGGGTGTTTTCATGATTTTTTTTTGAAGTTCGAAATATTAGGCTGGGTTTATTTGCTGATGGTTTTCAACCATTTAATCAATCTAAACAGAAATATTCTTTGTGGCCTGTGGTGGTATTGGAGTGGGTAAAAAAACTTAATAAATCACAGAAGAAGGTTGTGTTGGAGTGGGTAAAAAAACTTAGATTTCCAAATGTGTGGATGCTTCTAATCTGGAGAGATGTGTGGATGCGATAAAACTTAATATGTTTTGCATGAAGAGTTAAGATTGTGATGTATTCTTGCAAAGGTTGTTACCAATTGCTCTTTGAGATTTCCTACCAAATAGAATATGGGAGCTGATAACTAATATTTCTTTATACTTCAAGCAATTGACTTCTTCTTCATTGACTAATGAAGAGTTGAAGAAATTGGATGAACAAATTCTTGTTATCTTATGCAATCTTGAGAAAATCTTTCCTCCTAGTTATTTTGACTCAATGGAACATTTTCCATCGCACTTGGCTTACGAAGCAAGGATTGCTGTTCCTATCCATTATTGTTAGATGTATCCTCTAGAAAGGTAATATTAATTCGATAAACCAATTCTTTTCATATATATATATATATATATTTATTTATTTATTTATTTATTTATATATACACAAAAATGACTTGTAATTTTCAATAATCTTTTTTGTAGATACTTGAGGAAAATAAAGCATACAATAATGAATAAGGCTCAAGTTGAAGGTTCTATTTCATAACTTATATTATGGATGAGGCTACGAAATTTGCATCATTCTATTTCAAAGAAGGAGAACCAACTCTTCCACTTAAAGAAAAGCGGAATGAGGTTTATCTTTATGACAATGTGGATAATGATATATTTGAAATTTTCAAGCCTCCAGGTAAAACAATTGGTGCTCAAGGAAAAATGTATCTAGCAGACTATGAATATACTGCACCTCATCTATATGTCCTAATGAATTGTCCAAAGGTTCTACCATTCATTGAGTAAGTATTTTATAATTGTCAAATAATATCTATTACGCATTATAATTTACTATTTCCTATCAATATATCAAATATTTTTATTTTCTTTTTTTTATTGATTTTATTACAGATAAATGTAAAGAGTTTCCAAACATAAATGAAGAAGTAATCAATGATATGACGGAGAAATATTTTCCATCATTTTTTGAAAAATAAGTATGTTTAGTTATAATAAAAAACTCAAAATAATTATATTGTTCAAATAAAAATTTATAATTGTAATCTAAACAATCCACTTAATTTTGATTAGATGTTCATAATCATGCAAATAAAAATTCCAATTATTATCTTAGAAGTATAGCACGAGGTTCCTTAAGATAGGTTAAACTGTACAATGGTTACTGTGTGAATAGTTTTAAATTTCACACTAAATTATATGGTAGATACTGGGCAATAGATAATACGGGGGTATGCATTAAAGGATCCATATACAATGAAACTGAATATGACTATGGGACACTGGTCGAAGTGATCGAGATAGAATTGAAGCCCTCCCAGTTAAAAAAACTATGTTATTCAAATATTAATTGTTCAATCCAACACCACATGTTAGTATTGTAGTCCATCCTCGATATAAACTTGTCGATGTGCCCTATAAAAAATGATTCAACAAATATGAACCTTTTGTCTTAGCAGTACAAGCATCACAGGTGTATATTTGTGAATATCCGGGTTGGACTAGTCCTAGAAAGGATTGGAAAGTTGTGTGCAAGATAAAAGCAAGGGCTCAAATTGACATCCCCATATCACCAAGTATTGATTTCATAGAACCAGCTTTTCAAAATGATGACAAAGATGTTTTAATTGAAGCTGTGGTGGAGAACGAAGACGTCCTTTTAGTCACATATTCTAAAATGAATACAAGTGGGGATGTAAATGTTGATGAAAATTTAATTGATTATGAGGAAGAAATGAGTGATGAAGAGGAGTTTGAAAATGATGTTACTACATCTGAAGAAGACGAACCAGATTTGGATGATTCTAATGAGAATGAGTAGAAAGTGAGTTTTATGTTATTTTAATTGTTAATCATTTTTGTTTATTTTCATTGCCTTAAGTATTTTTCATAGGTATGGCACGTGGACGAGGTATAGGCCACACATTGTAAGGTTGTATGAGTTATGGTATAGGCAGCACAGCCTCAGGTATGCTTGAAACTAGTAGACGGGTCATGGGTGGAAGAGATGCAACAGCAAATAGAGAAGGTTGTGAATGTACCTCAGCAGCATCATCAACTGACTGATCCACATAATGGTGGTGAGATTTTGATGAATGATCAAGACACATGGGAGGGAGAGGAGGGAGAGGAGGGAAAGGATGGAGATGTTGGTGAGTCTTCCATAGAACACCCTACAAACGACTCTCCCAATTGCTCATTTTAATCTGATAATTGATAATCCATAAGATATAAAACTTAACAAATTATTTATCAATTTGTTTATTTATTTCTTACTTGCTAATAATTTTTTTTACAGGACAATGTTAGAGCCTTCTGGTTCCATTTTAGGATTCTGAGGATAATTTTCATGAAGTCCTTTAAGCCTAATGGACATAATTGAAAGTCACTAACACATAGAGACCAATTAATTATTTGGAGAGAATTTAAGGTAAACATTATTACCTAAAAATATTTACATCTTTTATTTATTCTTTTGTTCACTGATTAAAAATTTTTTATTTATAATTGTAGAAACTTTACAGGTGGACACAACCAAAGGAGTCGGTCAAAAGTGTGTTCTACAAACATGCTGCCAGTCGGTATAAAGACACCGTATACTAGATGAAAGATGATGGTTGATGAAAAAAGAAAAGGATTTAAGTGTCTCGGATCATGTTTTCGAGGAGTGGCAGAGTAGATGGGAAGATTCAGATTATAGGAAGAGGTGTAATAAATAGAGTAGCAATCATTGCTCAGAGCAGGCTAGAGAGGGTAGTGGCATGTCTACACATACTTGTGGATCTCGCTCTATGTGTGAGTATGAACGAGTATTGGTATTATTTCTAATTTATACTTTTTATGTTTATTACTTTATGAATTGACTTCAATTATGCCTAAATTTCATTTCTCATAAAGAATTTTTTTTTCAATATAATTAACGTATGTATTGTGTGCAATTATAAGCATCCAAGGAGGATAAGAAGTATAGTGCTTCTCGCTTATTCAGATACATATACATGAAGGCTCATGATGATCAGACTTTCGTTGATCAGAGATCTCATGTAACAAATGTAAGTTTAAATAAAAAAATTATGTTTAAATATAAATTGAAATACTTTTCATACATTTTTATTAGGCGAGATTTGAGGAAATGTTAACTACTATGACTCAAGCATATTCCCAGTCTACTTCAGGTTCATGTGATGGTACAATAGGTAGCTCTCATTCATCAGCTCAACCAGTTGATGCGAATCAGATTTGGTTTATGGTTGTTGATGGCAATGAGAAGATACCCATCTAAGGCGTCGGTTCATTGACATCATCATTCTACTCACATAGATGACCAGATTATGAAGCTGAATTTTCAGGTCTAGTTTCGAATTTGTTCTCGAAAATGGAGGATTTTCAGAAAGAGATATGAAACTCGATATAGTTTCAGTTGGCTTATACCATGCGACGCATGATCGACTATGAGGATTATAGGGATGAGTTGCGTATGCATTATGACTGGCTTAGAAAGAAGTTTCAGGAAGGAGGACTGTAGTTCAAACCAGATAATCTATCTCAGATTGTTTGGCATAATTCTCCAACTACAGCATCTACTCTATCACCTATAGCAGTATTTACAACAACCACATTAGGATTAGCAGCAACAAATAGCTCTACCCCTGTACCCGACATCTCACCGTGTGGACCAGAAATGTCACAACATAACAATTATTAAACTAAGTTGGATGATTGAGTGTATTACATACATTTTTTTCAATGCCTTAAACTTTGATTTGAAATTTTATTTTTTTATTTTTTCTTGGTGTTTTTAATATATATATGCAGTATATAAAGTTGTTTGCTATAGTTAATTATATTTTTATTTTGTTGTTTTATCTTTAAATGTTTTTGCAGGAACTGAATAAAAATTGGAAGCAAAATGATTTTTTTTGTGTTTTATGTTCTAGTTTCTATAGCAACTACAGAAATACTGCAAAAAAAAAATTGGTCGGTAATTATTGGCCAAAATTGCGACCAAATTGACCAAAATTTGTTAATATCAATGGTCGGTAAAAGGTCACCAAATGGTCTGTAATTTTTTTGGAGATCAATTACCAACAAATGATTTTAAAAGAATTTGATCAATTTTTTGTCGCAATTTTTTTGGTTTTTACCATCTGTTTCTTGACCATTTACCGACCAAATACTTTTGGTCGGAAAATAGTTGGAATTTAATCAGTAATTATTTGTCAGTGATTGGTTTGTAAATGGTCATTAATTACCGACCATTTAGAGACCATCTACTATCCTTATTTATTCACTCGGTAAATTGTCGGAATATAGTCAGTAAATCTTTGTCTGTAGAGGATCGGTAAATGGTTGGTAACTTACTGACCGACTGATTTTTTGTTGGTAAAAAATTTATGGATGAGCAAAATTGTGACCAAATATTTTGGTCAGTAAATGATCGCTATTTTGTTTACCAACCAAAAAACACCGAATTAGGGACTAAAAATTTGGTTGGTAATTCAGTGAATTTTGGTAGTGTATCATGCACGTATACATTATATATTTCTCAAAATTTATTTAAAAATGCATAGGCATGTATATATGCAATATACATGCATATAGCATAAATAGTGTATAATTATATGTGTCCAAACACACACACACACACTATTTTCCTATCTTCTCATATTTCTTTATCTTGTCCATATATTACACCTTTCTAGTTCAACTGAACCATTGATGCATGGAAATGGTCATTATCAAAAATCAAAATCTTTTTTTTTCTAATCTACATATCCCACGTGAACTAAAATTTATTATTATATTTTTTTGCTTTAGAAAACTATAAGAAAACTTTTTTTAAGAAAAATAAATGACCATTTGAAAGAAGATTTGATGGTTGTGAGCATGAATAGTTAATCGTGCTTCAATGCACTATCAATTAAAAGCTAGTATTAATATAATTCACGAAAGCATAAAATCTATGAATATCTCATGTACACAAAAAATTATATCAAATAAGAAAACTTGATTACTACTTCATACAAATTTTCTTTTAACCTCTCATTATCATCATCAATGAAATCTTATCTCAATACTATTGTAAACAAATGTTACACTAACCATATGAACATGAGTTCAATCAACAAGACTACCAAATATACTTCATCAGGAAGCTTGTCAAATCACCCATCATGATGTTCAAGTAGATGTCTTACATGCACTCCATTGCCATTATAATAGCCCATCCAGCTTCTCTACACAACTTCACAATTTCAATGCAAGTAGTTAGTCACTGATGTAATCTAGTTCGCCTTGATAAGAAGGGTCTATGTCATATCCAAGCAACCAAATCAAATTAAAAACAAAAAAAAACAAAAATTTTTACAGCTCAATGTTATGCCAAGCCTATTATGAGCTCATAGAGAAATCAACATCTCGCATCTTGCTTGTATTTGAGGTCATAGGGCATCTTATCCAGCTAATAAAACTCAGATTCAGCAATATCCACTTCTATGGGTCACATATGGCAATAATGTAGTTGGAATCGAGGCCTAAGCCTTGTGAGCAATGATTTTAATAACACAGTGGGAGTGTCATGGATTCAATAACATACAGCATTCCGACCCCCCCCCCCCCCCATAATTTACCTTTCATTGGGGTCACTTTTGATACCATGTGAAATATTAAAACACAACATAAAATAAATATAATACACTTGATAAATAACCTCATACAAACATTGCCATTATATAACATGTTATTTTTATTAGGGCAACTCATAGGATGAATAACCTCTATATCACTATCAAAGTTTACCAGTGTGTGCCAGGCATGCCTCAATGTGTAAGACATGCTAATTCTTAGTCCAAAAAGCTATCAATAGAACAACGTATCAATTGATAAATTAGAGAACATGACACCTAGCAAAACATAAGCAATATCACATACATCATCTTCATCAATAATATAGTTATATACAGTATATATGTACATATAGTACTGTAGTGTATATGTACATATACTAAATATATGTACATATACACTGTAGTATATATGTACATATATACTTCAGTATTATACATATGCACTGTAGTATATATGGATGTCTTATATATATAGAACAGCATATATAGATATAGATATAGAACAGCTAGTATAGATCTAGAACAGCAGGTATAGATATAGATATAGAACAGTAGGTAAAGTATTATCTCATTTATACTTCACAAGGAAGGCACAAAACATCACTTTTAGAATTAATAATAAATGCGAATATTATTTAAATTTTCGAAAATATATCTAAAAACTCTTAGAAGAAAACCTGGAAGACAAGCCATGAGCCAAGCTTGGTGAATTAAAATTCACACCCTATTTTTCTGCAACTAGAACTCTATCATGGTCCCAAATCCTATAAGAAGGTTGCTCTGCTCTGCCACTCACGCAGGACCATTGCTTCCGTGCAGCTTTCCTAAAATGTTTTTTCTTCTCTTCGTGTGCTTGCACCAATGATTTTGATCACTTAGCCTCATTGTGTTAGTCCATCAATCCTATAGTTTCTACTGCCACATGGTTCTTCTCTTGGTTCAAAGCAAGCACCATCACTTCATTATATGTGACATGTAGAATAGTTCATTGTCATGCTAATCCATGGCCGGAGACAATTCAATATGCACTCCATAAAAACAATACACATTCACAGATATATAAATACAGTAATTATAGACATGAACAAGCACAAATCTGAGTTGATAGTCATACAACTTCAACAAATATCTAAAAGATGACCAGCAGTTTTGTTTAGAGAGAGAGAGATAGGGTACAAAAATAAAATATTTCAGAAATAATGAAGGTAATAATAGCTCACCCTCCTTTTGATCCATTAGAGATCGGTAAAGATGGAACCCATCCAGAGGAAGGACCATGATAATGTCTGAAGGCTTTGAATTAGAATTTATTCATGTGTCTCACATTAGATGTCTTGCAAAGTTTCATGGTTAGGTTAATCATCAAAGCAAAAAACAAAACTAGAAAAGAGAAAAATGATACCACCAAAACAGTCTCATCCTATTTAGCTACACATATACAAAAATAAAAAATAGTTCAGAAATAATTCTGATACAAATTAGCCTCATAATTAGTTGGTGCATTTGTGCTAGTCTCTTCTACGTGGTTTCATAGTTAGATATTGGAATGCTAGTTGTCACGTCAAAGCCGCTAACTGTGCCTCCATATAGAACATCTACTATTGCATTACATTCTTAATTTCTTTAATCTCATCATTCATTTCTTTCATCTAATCATTCATTTCTTTCATTTTTTATAACTAGGCCACAACCCATTATATATATAGCTTTAAGTATTTCATAAAATTTCTGAGCTTTAGGATTTGGTGGTTCATCCATGTAATCCATATTAAAGTCAGCACGAGCAGCTTCCATGGTCATTCTATGGTATGTGTTTGATGCTTCTTCACCATATGCAAATGATTCACTACCCTCATTTTGGTCAATGTTCAGAGCCATTGTACTTTCCTCGTGATAAATCAAAACAAAATAATTTGGTACAAAGTCATTTTTAGGCAAATAGTATCTTATAGTGTTAAAATCATGAAAAGGATATTCTGACACTTGCAGTTATTACACGGACATTTAATTTTTCCATCCATCCATCTCAATTGACTGCACGCAAAGTTGATGAAAGTTTCAAGGCCACTCAAAAAATCTTGATTCAAAATTCCATTCATACACTTTTTGTACATCCACTGATGATCTGAACTCATTTTGTCTTATTTTATTTGTAGAGAATAATGCTTAATCATTATTTTGAATTAAACATATAATTACTTCAAAATATACTAATAATTAAATAAAATTACTTACAGATGAATATTTAAAGATTAAATATTTTGAATATCAAGGCAATGCATTTGTAGAATGTACATTAATAGATAAATCATTTTTTTAGCACAGTAAAGATTAATAGATATCATGCTATTACTACTTGTATAAAAATGTATATAAAATATATGTTGTTAATTATAAATTTAAATATAGTTATATATAATGTTTTAATAGTCATACATTTAGTCAAAGACAATTATTTATAGTTATATGTTTTTATACCTATAGTATATATAGTTAAAAATAAAGTTATATATAGTTAAACATATAGTTATATAAAGATATATTCATACAAATAGTTATAAGTAGTTATACATAAATGTGTATAAAGTTATAAACAAATATATAGATTTACATATATGTGTGTGTGTGTGTGTGTGTGTGTGTGTGTGTGTGTGTGTGTGTGTGTGTGTATATGTATACATAGTTACAAATATAGTTATATATAATTATATAGAGTGTTACTTAGTTATACAAATATTTATATATAGTTATATACATATCGTTAAACATAGTGTTGTATGTTGTTATACATGTAATTATAAATATAGTTACATGTGGTTATACATATAGTTACACATATAGTAATACGTATATTTATACATGTAGGTATATATATATTTTTGATATAATGTTATATATTTATACATATAATTATGTATAGGTATAGATATAGTAAAATACATTTTTATATACTAATATATAAAAATATATCTTAAATATATGTTGTTAATTATATATTTAAATATAATTATCTATTATTTATAGTTATAACTATAAATAATTATTTATACCTATAGTATATGTTTTTATATGTTTTTATACCTATAGTCAAAGATATACATATAGTTATACATATAGTCAAAGATAATTATTTATAGGTATATGTTTTTATACCTATAGTATATATAGTTTAAAATAGAGTTATATATAGTTAAACATAAAGTTATATATAGATATATTAATGCAAATAGTTATAAGTAGTTATACATAAATGTATAATAAGTTATAAACAAATATATAGATTTAATTATAGGAATACATATATGTGTACATAGTTACAAATATAGTTATATTTAATTATATAGTGTTACATAGTTATATAAATATTTATATATAGTTATACACATATAGTTATAAATGTGTATGTAGTTAAAGATATAGTTATACACATAGTAAAATACAATTATATATAGTAATATAATATTATACATATAATATATTTTGTTAGAAATATAGGTATATAGAATTATAGATATAGTTATAAATTATTATATAGTTAAAAAATAGTAATGTATAGTTATAAATATAGTTATAAAAATAATTTACATAATTATACATATTGTTATAAATACTTTTATATATAATGGCATATGATTATATATTTATACAAGTGTTTAGATATAATACTTGTGTTTAAAATATTTTTATAAATGGTACTTATAAATAATTATATTTATGAAACACTTTTATAAATATTATATAGTATATATATCACATTTATTTAAACATTATATATATATATAATATTATATATTTATATAAAAATTAATATGTTATATAAATGTTTACAAAAATGTATAAACATTTTATATGTTATATAATTTTAATATAAAAAATTATATAAATGGATAGTTTTATGTAAATGTTGTTTATATATTTATAAACATTAATACATATGTATAAATATTTATATATAACATTATATTTATATATAAACATATTAATGTTTATATATAATTTAATACGTTTATATATATTAAAGTATAGACATTTAAATATATTGTCATAAAATTATATAAATGTATAAAGTTTATATATAATGTAATCTGTTTATAATATTTTTGGAGATAACAAAAATAGAACTTATAAACATTAAGTTTGTTTTTTCAAAAGTTACAGAAGCAGCAAACATTAAGCATAATTTTTTTCTTAAGGTACAGAAGCAGAAAATAATATGCAAACATTTAGTATTTGAAATCCATTAAACCCTAAAAAATTAAACAGTAAAAGAACAAAGTTTACACTAACCATTTATTGTTTAATAAATGGTGCAAGTCAGAATCATATAAGTGATATGAAAATAGAAGAAAATAGAAGAATAAAGACGAAAAAAGAAGAAAAATTTGGGGAAAATAAAAAAAAAATCAAATCCAAATATTTGTAAAAACCAAACTCCACCATTAGTAATCAAATTGAAAGAGACAGATTTATATATATATATAGCATTCCTAAGGAGAAAAGCAATGATAATATTACATGGTAACAAGAAGAGGTAGATTTTGTAGGTTGCTCCCATAGTCCAATTACGCTTCTCATCTCTTCGTCATTGAAAGATATAAAAAATTTAAGTGCTTAATGCCTTAGCAATTTTTTTCGCGGAAACTATAAATAAAAAATTGGATGTAAATATATAAAAAATAAAGAGACAAAAATATAAAATTAAACTAAAATTATAAAAAATAAATAATTATATAAAAAAATTAAATTTATTTTTATTTAACCATAAATGATATTATTTTATTTAAAAAATAAAATTATATTATATAATAATAAGTTTTTCATATATATATATATATATATATATATATATATATAGATATATATATATATATATATATATATTATGGTTATAACTTTTTAAGAATTCAATTTATTTTTATTAAGATAATATGAATTAATTATAAAGGCATAAAATTTGAATCTTTTAGTCATTATAAATTTGAATCTTTTAAGTGTTTATTTAATAACCACACTAAGATAATTATTTTTTATATCATCAATTTTTTTTGATGTAATTAAAACATATATGTATTAATATTTAAATATCATTTATTTCTTTTAAATATAATGAAAAATTGAAATTTTTTTTATAATTCAAAATTTTTTAATCTATTAGTCGATATTTTTTTATAGATTCATATAATAATAATATTTTGTTTATTTTAAATAATATAGATATTTACTTATTTATTCGTTAATTCATATATTTTTATAAATTTTTTTAGCTAATCAAACAATTATTAAATTTAGATTTTTATTAGTAGTAATTTTTATTAATGTTTATTTATTAATTGAAATATTTTAAAAATTATCATAATTATATAATAAATTATATAATGTTTTTTAATACAAATATTTAAATATCATAATTATAAATATCAGAAAAACATTTTGTATAATTTTTTGATTAATTTATAATCAAAAAATAGAGGTTTTAGTGATATTTAATGTAAATTTTTAATAGTATTTATATATTTATGAAATTTTTTATTTATAATATCATAATTTTATAATTATATGAGTAGATTATGTCTTTCAAGGATCACTCACTATAGACTATGACATATCTTTACTATAAAAAATTATATAAAATATTAAAATAAATAATGCTTAAAAAAATTATATCATTAAAGATTAGCGAGGGAAATTATCACAAGCCCAAATAGCTACGGAAAAATCCCTAGTTAAATGCAGATTTTTTGAGAAAATAAATATTTAAGGAAAAATTTTTTCCAATTATATTTAAAATCATAAAAAAATAAATTCAGATAATTATTTAGCGATAGATTTTGTTTCGTTATAATTAGCCATGGAAATTCAGTCGCTAAATCAATGTGCTAAAATTCCAGCTTTTCTTTCGCAAATATCTATGAGAATATACGCGATGAAATAATTTTCAATCGAACATTTCTATAGCTGATCCATCACTAATTCATCGTATTATTTAATTTAATGTAAATCAATCATCTATTTTATTCCCTAGCTAATCCTTCGCTAATTAGCTAGGGATTTTATCCCTAGCTAAATTTTCATAGCTAAATAGACATTTTCTTATAGTTCTAGATAGATAGATAGATAATAAGATAGACAGATAGACAACAAATATATAGACAAATAATAGAAAGACAGATGATAGATAAATAGATTGAGAGATAGATTGTTAGATAGATAGATAGATAGAAAGATAGCAAGATATAGACGATAGACAAACAGACAGATATAGATAGATAGATAGACAGACAGATAATTGATTGATTGATAAACAGATGTAAAATAGATAGATAATATATGATATATATATATATATATATAATAAATAGATATACAGACATATATATGAATAGACAAATTAATAAATAGAGATAGATAGATTATATATATAATATATATATATATAT
>JAREIK010000798.1:0-27927 GCA_029783825.1 Sapria himalayana
ATGGAAAGTCTCTCATAGCTACATAGAGATCGAGCTTGGAGGCCAGTCTAGCAGGTCGGGCGCCCACGGAGGCTGCGAGTTGAAACGGGGACGATCATATGGGACTATATGTAGGAGATATTCTGAAAGATCTCATAAGGAGAAGGGAACGACCCCCTTCGATCCTGCCTGCTAAATTGGGGAAGATAGATAAAGGGGAGCTGGCTTGACCAATAGGTACTTCTTCGCTCTAATTAATGGAGATAGGGACAGAGAGATGGAAACTTCCAGCAACTTTCTGGCGATTTGCAAAGATCTACTCCTATTGATAGCGCTTAAAAACAAGCAAACATTTCACATCTTTTTCAGAGAGGGTGGCCGGTTTAATCCCTTCATCGGTAATCTATATATGAGTTCTCTGATTAGCGGACTTGAAGAAGGAGAAGGGGTGGAATACGATCACTCTGTGCTTGTTTTACCTGCTTTGCATCTTCCCTAATTTTGAGCTCATGGAAGGCATTTTTCCCTTGCATCTCTACATAGCGGAATGCGAACAAGAACTATTGGAGGAGTTGGGTATACTGCAACACTTCTTCAGGAGCAAGGTTAGCATTGATGAATTGGGTTCCTCGTCCGTGCCCAAAGTTATCTGCTGGGAGGAGCCCCGCCCCCTCGGCTCCTCTCTTTCTGCTTTCTCACGCTTCACGTGCACGTGTTAAGGCTTGGAGTTATTCTTCTTATTCCTCTTCCTCTTGCTTTAACCATATCTACTTCAAAGAGTTTATTGCATTTGCCGAAAACAGCTTGTTATAAGCCTGAATGTCATATACCAATAACCAGACCAACAACCATGTTGGTTCTTTATAAACGTGATGAACTACTCCATAAACCTATTAAGGTTCACTCTTAACGACTAACTAGGGCGATGGCTACTCTTCCTACTCTTTGGACGGAGTACCACTAACCGTAAGTCTGGATAGCTTCTTGCGTGCTCAGAGGATTCTTGGTCACTAACTGAAGCTTAAAAGGTTTACTTTATTACATTGCCTATCGCCCTTTCATCCCGCGCATTGCTCTTTCGAAGGAATCTGTTCTTAGAGTACCTACGGCTGCACTGCATACTCTTTCATGCTTCAATAGAGAATGCTTGCTGGCTAGCGCTATAACTTTCTTTCCTTCTTTAAGTTACAGGTCAGTGCCTAGCTCTCAGACTAGGGGAAGAAGGCGCAACATATCTTTATTCCCAGTTGCTTCGCCCCTAGTTATTCTCCCAGGACTGCTTCCTTTTTCTCTGATCTTTTCTGCCTTATTCCTTCTGTAACAAAAGAAAAGTGCTACTATCACCACCACAGCTCTTTTTTAGCCTATCCTTTTTCCTTCACCCTAGATCTAAGGAATAGGAGAAAGTCAAATGGCTAGAGCTCTTTGCAAGAACAGAAGTCTTTCCATTGGTTCACCTTATGTGTTGGCTTGTCAATTCTTGGTGTAATACTCACTCGTCATACTATTTTATACTACCCTTCTGTTCTTTTGTTCCCTTGATTTGATTATGAACGAACAGTCTGTTCTTTTCTTTTATAAAGTGAAAGTCAAAGAAACATGTAAAAGCGCTCACAATAGCCGTTTAAAAAAAGTGAGAGTAAAGTGTATCTGGTAAATTCGTACCTGGCAGAATGCATGTCAAGGTCAGGCCTAGGCTAACCATTGCTTTTGTTGGTCCTCAGCCTCGTACCGATGCTAATGTCCTTGGGCGGGCGGGCTATATTGAAACAATCCTCTTAAACGTTATGAGCGGAGTCGATCCATATTACTTATTATGATGCGTCTTCTGGTTATGGGCTAGTGAAAATGAAAATCAAGATCGCTACGCCCCTTCATTTACTCCCATTCCCTTGCAGCGAGCGCAGCCCTCGACTCGAACCTATTCCCGCAAAGAGCATCAGCCCATACTTGGCAAAGTGACATTATACATCCTGACCAGTGATCATAAGTATCTTCTGCGTAGGGTTAAAGGCACGGAGAATGTATTTGATTGCGCCGTCACCCTCTTTGAATCAAGTTTTTTTTTCCAATGTTTGAATTAGAGACTGCCGGGCCGGGGCACTTACTTGTTATGAAGGAAACCCATTCTCTGTGCCTTATTTCCATGTACCGGTAGCGAATTGTACTTCCGCTTCTCTTTCTCTTCACTTATCGGATCCGTTTCTGTTAGCGGGTAGTCAACTTGGAGGGAGAATCAGACGTTTGGTAGGTCAGGTGCCCGCATATGCAACTAGTTGAGTTTGAGTTCATTTTCGATAGTTGATTCGATATAATCGGGAGAAAACTAGGTCGTCACCAAGATTATCTGAGGTCGGGATCAACAGTGCTATCCAGGCAGGTCACGTCACCCTAATCAATAGGTGGATCTCAACTTCGTGACTCACTTGGCCAGTGTGCAAATCCTCCCATGGTGGTAATTGATTGGATCGGCAGGTAACAGGCTGTATCTGGATTCATTGAGTCCTACCCGCGTCGATGTTTGTGAGATGTTGACCAATTGCTTTCTATCCGCACCTCACTTGATATGCCAATCGGTTGGCAATTTATTCTTTTCGCCACAGTAGCGACCTTACTTATTGGTCGGTGCTATCAGCCCCTTCTTCCTCCCTCAACTTCTCGTAGACACCTGAACTCTGGCACAACAGGGGGTAGCCCTGACATATCTCGCCCAAAACTCATATCCTTCCTATTCCAAGCACTCAGTCTTCCTTGCCTGCTCAGATGCGTCGCCTATCTGTACACTTTTCCTCGCATATAGAGCTCTACTAGTTCTTGGCATGGTGTAGGGACTTTCAATTGGCTCACCGGCTTGATTCCTTAACTTACTGATGAGACTAGTCAGGCTTCTCCTCCCCCTACTGAATCTGTACATTTCACATTTGAGTTTGAGCAACTCTTTATCGTGAGAAAATGGTTGACTGGCTCACATAGTACTAGATAGAGACTTGACTTCCTTCAGCTTTCAAGATTCAAGACAAAAAAAACATTCCCTATAAAAGAGAAAGATAAAAGGACTGACTTTCAAGGTTCGCTACTTACTTTATTCAGTGAGGACTGACCGATTACTCCATTGTAACTTCACTTCGACTGATTCAGCCACAGAACAAATCCCGTGCAAAGTGGCTCAAGAGACTCTCCCCATCTGACCCACTAATCCTTCTGCGAAATCAACTTTCTAACTAAACTCGTGCAATTGAGAATAAGTGGCTTCCTTCATTGAGATATAACCCCTCGCCTGAGATGGAGCCTAGCTTTCTTACTGGGCAAGCAGCTCCTACCTCGTTATACGAATTCGCTCCTAGAGGAGAGCGAAAGTGATCCGCCCATTCTGCTTTCGACTAGTCCCGTATTCGCTACTTTTCTAAGAAGTTCCGTTCATCTAAATTCCCACTATCTAGTCGAGTTCAAAGCGACTGACTGACATTTATATATGTATGTACTTTTTGAGATCAGGCCTATGAGAGGTCTTCAACAAGCGCCACTCAACTGTGCAAACTAAGCCCTCCATTCCATATAAGTGAAAGGAAGTAAACCTACATACTACTGGAAAGAGAGGGGCTTTATTCGAGTTGATACTTTGCTTTCTTACTGGACTTCAACTGCGCTTAGGACAGCTTTGAGAAAAGGTCAGGCGAGAAATTGAGCAGGTCAGCCTATCTACGGCGTGAACCCGCATACTAGTTATGTTATAATTTAAGCCCGGCCCGCTCCCGCTCCATTCCCGAACTAGGGAAGGCATCATCTTTTTGGATTCCACCAAAACAAAAAGACTCTTTAGACCTTCGGCCGAGTCCCCAGTTTTACATTCATGAACATGAACCAAAGCAATTCAATAAAAAACCACCTACTATACCAAACCAAATGAAAAATAACGTGACAAAAAGTTAGGCATCTTTCATTCATATCAATTTTGGTTTTTCCGCACCATATTTTGATCTACCTCTTCTTCTATCCAGAATTCCCAGCAAATCCTTGACTCCTCGAATACAATGGGATTTCACACCTGGCAATTCTTTGACTCTACCTCCTCTGATGAATACAATATCATGTTCCTGCAAATTATGACATTCGCCCGGAATGTGAGCAAATATATCATGTCGATTGCTCAATCTTACTTTGGCTATTTTACGTGGAGCTGAATTTGGTTTTTTTGGTGTTCTCGTAGAAAGATGCGGGCATACACCTTGCTTCTGGGGATATTGATCCAAAGCTCGAGTACGGTCCGTGCGCCGTTTTTCCTCTCGACCATGACGAATTAATTTATTTAATGTAGGCATTGCTCTTTCCTTTGTCCTTCCCCCCGATTTTTGCCCTATCACTAGTGATTACTACCGATCCGAAGCACCCCTTTTCCATTCATAGAGAGATCCAATCGTCAAAATAAATAAAAAGGCCATCATGGAGCAAAATTCAAATGGATAAATCTTGTTGGGAGGTACTACCTAAGGAAATAAAAATGTGACTTCCGAATCAAGGATAATAAATAAAATGGAAAAAAAAGATAAAATCGTATATCGAAACGACTTCTGGCATCACCGGAAGGATCGAAACCACATTCGTAGGCCGACAATTTGTCTGGATAGGTCGAACTCTTTGAAGCGAATGAAAAAGGAATACCGAGTAGGATCAAAGAAACTAGCGGACTGATCACTAAATAGATACAAATAGGTGCAAATTCTGACATCATCACAGCCCACTGAGTTCTCTCGCTCCTTGCTCGCGGAGCGGCATACCGGAAAAAATCAATAAGAAAAAGCCCAGCCCTAAATGATGCTAGTCATATAGCAGCTTCCGAAGCAGGGCGGAAAATAGACTATCCGCCTTTTCCAGTGAAAGTGTATTTTCTTTGAGGCATATGATCGGTCTATGCCAATTACAGTTGGAGGCCTCAGGCTTTATGACCGCTCCGTGGGCCCATACTGAAAGGGCAAGCCTAGTCACTTCAAAGTGAGTGTGAACATCTTATCCTATAGGCCTTAAAGTAAATAGACGCAATATCTCTTCATCTATCGAGCCAGCTTAGAGCTTATAGAATCTCCCAGACTATGCTGCATATTATGCAGTTTTTACTCCCCTGGTGTCCCTGTAGTAGGAAAAATGTGAATAAGAATGAAAGTACTAACAAGCTAACTTGGAACGCTCCCCATCGATTCTAGCCACTTCCTTCCGTGTGAGGTCCCTTTCATCTTACTATACTCCTAAAGTATAATCTCTCAGATTGATTCTGCTTTCTCGTCGATTGAAATTCTCTTGAGACTTCTATTACATACCTTCTAGCTGGGTAAGCCCCGTAATACATTGTGTAGCCTGTTGGAGTTCGGTGAAAGCAGTTACACCGCTTACGAGATCAAGGGAGGATGGAAAAGTGATCAAATATTTCATTTCACAAGGGTAGGAGCCCTTACTTATTCAATCATACCCTCACTGCTACTATCACTCTAAGAATGGGTATTCATACCAGAGCTCCTGGGCAAAGAAAGTCAAGCAGGATCGGATCGGACCTGGCACGGCAGTTCCTTAAAAAAGTTCTATAGGAGCGAAGCAGCTCGAACGAAGTTAGAGATCAGCGAAGAATTCGAGTCCTTTTCTTTCTTTCTTTCCCCTGCTTTTAGTGAAGTTTCGAGCCTTAGTTCAATCCCCAAAACCAAAAGTCCATCCCAAGATCTACGTGCGAATAAGGGGCGATGATGATTTATGCTTCAAATTCCAGTTATTCCTCTCAAAACAAATCCTCTGGCCGGGAATGAAACTTTCCCAAATAAAATAGAAATGGGCATTGATTTTTTTCTGCCTTGGACTGGATGGTCATCCTGTGAGCGATAATCAGAGTTTTTTCTTATCCGTGACTCGATGCGCTGCCCCTCATGAACTACTCTTCTTTGTTTTCTGGTTGCGGGTCGCTCTTTTTCGCCCGAAACTCTTTCATCCGAAGGCATCGTAACATATACATCAACGATCCAATAAAAGGACAGATTATCCATCCCTTCGAGTATTCCTCTCCTATCCCTCAACTACTCAACTAGATGGGCGGAGGATAAGGCATGAAAAAACCGTGGATATGTGGGGCGATCGAACCGACTCCTCTTTGGTTTGGCTTGTGGAGTCCTCTCTTTATTCTGTGTTCTTTTCTTTATCTCATCTTTCGAATGGCAGACGCATTACGTTTCGTTAATTGAATATACCTTGTATAGTGCTTAACCTAGCTAGCCGGGGTTAGAAGGCCGGAGGCTAGTCTTTCAACTGGGCCCCTCCCCCCACTTGGGCTTAGTCTTTATAGAATGAATCTTTGGCTCCGGGGGAATGGATGTCGCTTGAACTGTCGATCCTATAGTAAGTAGAACGGAGGTTTCCTGCCAGCGGCCCTAGCCTTAACACGATGCACAATTTACCGTGATGGTCTGCATTTCACACCAGCTTACTCTTTTTTTTTATTAGTGTTCCGCGAACTCAAGAACCACTGATTTTCAATGCTATAGCGGATGTAGTTTAATTGGGACCAAGACAAAGAAAGTGCTTCTATCGAGGAGGCCCACGCTTCTTGTGTTGAAGTAAGCACACCGGTGACGTAATCCATGGTCTTCTTCATTTTTCCTAAGCTAAGAAGAAAGTGAGTCAATGAGAAAAATGTTTCTAAAGAGAATAAAGATCTATACATGACTAAGGAAGGACGAGAGCCCGAAAACTGTGAATCTCGTATCTTCCTTTAGCAGCTCGATTTAGCAAGATCGCTGGTACTCTTTTCTGAGATAATCTCGTACTAACCACCACTATTTGCTTTCTTCGCCCGGTGTGGTGTACTCAACCCCTCCCTCCTTCTCGGATAGAAATGCTGGCTGACTATCTCGCTTTCTCGAGCGACTTCGAACACTTTCGCCTCTTGGGTGACTTGCTATCGGTGTCGCAGCTCTTCTCCTTTCTATCCTTCTTTCTTTTAGATTCCATATCCATTCTAACAAGACCAGCCTCGCCATTGCTTATTCGGTGTTCCAGCAGCTCTCTACTGCACATCGAGACAATCGTCCGCATTGCAGTCGAATGATCGATCTTCTGCCGAGTTCCCCCCCTCAGCTCACGTGATAATCGGGATAGAGAGAATGGACTTGATTCATGCCTAGGAAAGAACGAGAGCAAGAATTTCAATGTCCAGTAGGAACACCCCTCACTCTCGTCAGTTGTACATACGTCACCTTCCATTGTCTTAGCGAATATTTCAACGTACTCCTGCATGCCGGGAAGTCCCTTCCTTACCCTACCAGTCTTATTCGGAACCCGCTTTAAGCGAGAGTAGGAAGATCTAGCCCAGGTACGCAGGCGTACAACGGGATCACATAGTACTTATATAATAGATCGCGCATGAATGTACACGATTTGAGGAACTTCCACCTCTGTCATTTAGTGCTCGCTCGCGCAGAATGTAAGACCAAGCATAGGCACGCGAAGGGCACTTTTTCAGATTTCCTTCCCATCCCTTCTGAGTTTTCTGTCTGCTTTGGGGGATTCAACAGTTTTACGTAATGAGATGTGGCCTGCCTTACTAGGTTCCATTCTAGGGACGGGGAGGGTATAGTATACAATTTGAGCTCTATGTCTCATTCAGTCCTTCCCAAGCTTTCTTCAAAGGAAGAGTCCATAGGCGCGAATACTCGGATTGGGCTTGGAAGTCCCCACTGAGTGGTCTTTCTATTGATGCACCGGATGCTTGTCCGAAAGCTCTGTTATCTCTATCTTCTAAATTATTGACTCCTAGGTACTATTCCCAAACCAATAGCTCGCTGGCCGCTATTACTTCATTCGTTCGTTTCGTACACTCCACTTGCTTTAGTGCTCACTCCGGTACACTCTTGGGTTGGATATACAAATCTACGACCAACCTCCCCTTCGCCAGTTGGAAATAGAGGCAAGAGGTCGCCCAAACCCGTGTTTTTTGCTTGAAAAGGGCCACTAGGGAGAGGCAGATGAAAAATTGGGTTATTGATCGGTCTGTCCGCTGAAAGCGAGAGGAATGGACGATGGGAAACTACGAGTGGCTCTATTGTTAAGGAGATAAACAGAATTAGAGTGACCGCGGAATGTGGGACGACAATAGAGGTTCCCGCTTTCAGAGTTTAGGTATAGGGACAAGGATTCCGTCACGCTTGATTACAAGAAACTCAAAAGAGAAGGCCAAATCCACTATAAAGGGGAACTGTGGCCACTCGACCGACTTTCATGAAGGAAGTGAGGGTGGTAGTAGATCAGGCTGATTTTTGATCAGAAGTGGTATACGATCAACTGGGATCCCTTAGGATAGAGATGGAAGGTCTTAAGAAATGGAGTCATGTCTTTGACGATCCAGTATTAGCTAGCAAGTGCATGGACTCATACTTTGATGACTCCCTATTATCACGTGAGCTTCACCCTTGGAACGTATCATCTACTCTCGACTTGACTAGAACATTTCTTTAGCAATTTCGTGGGTCGGGCATCAAGAATCGGAATTGATATCACATATGCCCATATCTTTGGTCCATAGCTAGCAACTCACCGTACCAAGCGCGACAGCCTCACCCCCTCGGGAACCCTAATGGGACGAGACGAGTCCGGTCAACAGATACTAGATGAGACCTCGTCTTTAGTACTCTCAGTACTCCCAGACCATGGCTAGTCACTTTTTATCCCCATAAGTATGACAATCTCTCCTTCACTCGGCAGGGCACGGGCATCAGCCTTAATTGAATAAAGTACCTTTCCGTTTTCACGAGCAGAAAGATGATTGATTGAAGCAGGCAACGAAGGGGACGAAGTAGCAGCAGCTTTATACGATATTAGCCAGATTGCCAATACCCCTTTTATAACGTAGTTGGTGATTCGGCCTGGTTCCATAGAGGCAGGGGCCCTGTCGTTCGAAGAGGACTTAGAGTGCACTTTGCAAAGCTTCTTTTAGATAAAAAATAAGCGGGATTGTGGAACTGTGAAGCGGCAAAGCCGACACCCCACTTGCGCTTTTAGCTTAGGTTTCTGAGTTAGGAACTTGCCTTTTAGTTAGGACTTGTCCTGGTAAAGGGTCAACCGGCCCAGGAGACAAAAGTGGAAGCTGGATTGGTGCCCTATTCGGTGAAAGGTTTCATACTACCCTACTTTCTATCAAACAGCTTTTTGCTCTATGTTTCTAAATACTGAGAATGCCCTTCTTTCTTGTCAAAATTTCATGTTAGTATCCTGCGTGCTCGTGGCTGCTCTATGTGTTTCTAACTACTGTGTAGTAGGGACTTGAATCCGCGACCTCGTGGAGGTGCTTTTCCTAATAAGCTAAACGTTCCCCTGCTATACCTCTGAAGTGCAATTAGAAAGTAAATAGCCAGAGTCAGCCCTAAACGGCCTTCTTTTCCAACCACAAAAAAAGATCATTTTATACGGAAATGTCTTTCGAGCTGGGCCTTATGCAAGGTTAACTTTCCTGGTCAGAAAGGGGACAAGAACTGGCGAGGGAAACAGAGTTCACAACGGAAGAGTGATGGCATGCCATGCCGGACAGGTGAGCAAAAATAGCTGATAAGTACTAAAACAACTGGGAACCCCTATCTCCCACCGATAGAAGAGTTTAATGATTTTCTGGAAGAGGGGCAACAGCCCAAAGGCAAGAGACGGCATAGCTCGAGTAGAGCTCCTAGTTCCGGAACTGCCTCCTTATGAATCGGGTTAGAGCCATACATAGAGAAAGTTCCATTTTGATATCGAGAGTGACCTTCTCACTAAAACTAGGAATCACAGGAATAAAAACATAGTAGATTTCAAACCGCATTTCCGGGGTGAAGGACTTCGACCTTAGACTGACTTAAATACCAAAATTGGCACTGCCCTATCAGAGGTTGAATTGGAGATCGACGACCATAATCTATTCTAAAAAAAAGGCTGGTTGAGCCCTTGTAATGGAAGACCGGCCAAACTAAAGAGATGGACTTTCTCAAAAGAAGGTAGAGGGCAGCTGTTCACATTGTAGATCGTGAAGTTCCACCGGGGTAGTGAGATCTCGCTATGAGACATAAAGTTATGACATCACATAGGTCATTTCGCTAGCTCTAGGCACGCATCACCGTCGATCCTCTAGGTGAAGGGATACTCACATGCCACGTCTCACCGATTACAGACCCAGCTCATCTTGACCACTGCGATCTATGCTCGAAAGAGGGAGTTGTCTAACTGGTCGAGGCTTAGAGTGGCCGTCTTCGACACCTCCTCAGCCTTATTTCCTTCTTTCTTGTCGACTATTTGCTCTTACGGCTAGTGCGCTATTTGTGTTCGGGCGCTTAGGGGACACGGAAGAGCGAAACCTCACCACACCAAGCTATGGGTGCAAGCATGACCATAGATGCGCATAATCGTCTCATAACTGTCAATCTTCTCTGATCCTATCCGCTATTGAAAGAGAAAATAGCCATTGGTAAACCAACACAAAAGGAATCGTGTCTTTTAACAACAAATCCAAGCAAGCAACGGCACATCCGTTTGATTTCCTGGCCTGGAAGGAAGTGAGTTTGAAAGAGAAATGAACGAAGGGAAGAATCGACGAGGAAGAAAATATGGAATCAAAGTGTGACGAGATTTCTAAATCTCGAATGAGAAAGATCAATCATCATGTTAGAGGGTGCTAAATTAATTAGAGCTGGAGCAGCCACTATTACTTTGGCAGGAGCAGCAGTAGGGATCGGACATGTTTTCATCTCTTTGATCCATTCCATTGCCCGAAATCCATCCTTAGCGAAACAATTATTTGGTTCTGCCATTTTGGGATTTGCTCTCACCGAGGCCATTGCCTTGTTTGCCCTAATGATGGCCTTTCTCATTTTATTTGTCTTTTAATTTCAACCTACTATCCTTGGGAAAGTCTTCCTGTACTGAACTGAATCTTTATTTATTCACGAAATGCAGATTTGACAGATCTATCCACCATTCGAAAAGACCCAGAGCAGGAATGAGGGTCGGAATCAAGAAAGGAAGCTGTTGATGAGTCAGGCTCAATCCCATCTTAATCTTTCCTGCAGACCCAGATGAGAGGGCAAAGAGTTTAGATGGAGGGGATTCGGAAAAGTAGTTTGGGGGCAGAATCGTCTGACTAAAAAGAGCAGTGGCATTCCTCCTTTACTCTGAATTTAAAAAATAACTTATGGAATTTGCTTCCATAGCTGCGGAACTCACAACTCGATTAGAAAGTCTAATTACCAACTTTTACACGAATTTGAAAGTTGATGAGATCGGTCGAGTGATCTCAGTTGGAGATGGGATTGCACGTGTTGAATGATTTAACGAGATTAAAGCGGGGGAAATGGTGGAATTTGCCAGCGATTTGAAAGGAATAGCCTTGAATCTTGAGAATGAGAATGTTGGGATTGTTTTATTTGGTAGTGATCCCACTATTAAAGAAGGAGATCTTGTCAAGCACACTGGATCTATTGTGGATATTCCTACGGGAAAGGCTATGCTAGGGCATGTGGTCGACGCGTTGGGAATACCTATTGATGGAAGAGGGGCTCTAAGCGATCACGAGCGAAGACGTGTCGAAATGAAAGCCCCTGGGATTATTGAACGTCAATCTGTGCACGAGCCTATGCAAACAGGCTTAAAAGCGGTAGATAACTTGGTTCCTATATGCCGTGGTCAACGAGAACTTATAATCGGTGACTGACAAACTGGAAAAACAGCTATAGCTATCGATACCATATTCAACCAAAAGCAAATGAACTCAAGGGCACATCCGAGAGTGAGACATTGTCTTGTGTTTATGTAGTGATTGGATAGAAACGCTCAACTGTGGCACAATTAGTTCAAATTCTTTCAGAAGCGAATGCTTTGGAATATTCCATTCTTGTAGCAGCCACCGCTTCGGATCGTGCTCCTCTGCAATTTCTGGCCCCATATTTTGGGTGTGCAATGGGGGAATATTTCCTCAATAATGGAATGCACGCATTAATCATCTATGATGATCTTAGTAAACATGCCGTGGCATATCGACAAATGTCGTTATTGTTACGCCGACCACCAGGCCGTGAGGCTTTCCCAGACGATGTTTTCTATTTACATTCCCATCTCTTAGAAAGAGCCGCTAAAAGATCGGACCAGACAGGTGCAGGTAGCTTGACCGGCTTACCCCTCATTGAAACACAAGCTGGAGACGTATCGGCCTATATTGCTACCAATGTGATCCCCATTACTGATGGACAAATCTGTTTGGAAATAGAGCTCTTTTATCGCGGAATTTTAGCTGCTATTAACGTCGGCTTATCTGTCAGTCGCGTTGGGTCTACCGCTCAGTTGAAAGCTATGAAACAAGTCTGTGGTAGTTTAAAACTAGAATTGGCACAATATCGTGAAGTGGACGCCTTTGCTCAATTTCGGTCAGACCTTGATGCTGCGACTCAGGCATTACTCAATAGAGGTGCAAGGCTGACAGAAGTACTCAAACAACCACAATATGCACCACTTCCAATTGAAAAACAAATTCTAGTCATTTATGCAGCTGTCAATGGATTCTGTGATCGAATGCCACTAGACAGACTTTATAGATATGCGAAAGCCCTTCTAAGTAGTATAAAACCAGAATTACTACAAGCACTTTTAGAAAAAGGTGGGTTAACTAACAAAAGAAAGATGGAACTAGATGCATTCATAAAGGAAAGTGCTTTCCCTTTCCACTTAGAGCCCTCGGTCAACCAGTAGCATTATGGATTTGTCATGCTAACATTCTGACCCGAGTTGCTACAAAACATCTGAAAATAGAATGAGAAAAGAACAACCCAATTCCTCTATTTGTATTTGATGTCGATTCATCCACACTTCTATTCCTTGTAGAGTGCTTGCTGGTTGGGAGCTGTATGAGCGGTCACCTCCACGTACGGTTCAGTGAGAAGGGCGGTTGAAAGAATGAGCCTTGTTGTACCTCACTCTCATCTTCAATGGGATCTGCTCTTTTTTTTGGGGGAGTATGCCAATATGATCTTAATAAGGTGTGGGGCTTTGCATCTGACATTCGTTGGGCTAGGAGCTTGCGTCCCGGCATTTTTGTGAAATAAACCATACTGGCTGAAGACTAGTGGTAGGTGGTCCCGCGGAGCTTTCGTAGAAGGGTAGCCTAGTGTGTAAGCACAGCAAGGAACCACGGCGAACCCTCAGAGGACCTAGACATATCTAAGATGAGGGGGAGATCCTCAGTCGTGGTGATCCTTTAACTCTTCCACGGACTGATACATGTAACGAATGCTCATACAGGAAATGGGGGTTGTTCTTGTTATGAGAAGGAGATTTCTTTCTAATCCACTCTTGGGGGGTGCGGACATACCTGCGTGGATTACAGGTGACGGTGACAAGAATGGTGGGGAAGTGAATAGTACCCAACAACATTCAGGGATGGATGTAGACCTCTCGGGCAGGGATAATCATTCCGGTCCAGAGAGAGGCGGTGACCACCAAAAGGAGGTCAGCCGTATGAGTCACTGAAACGACGGCAGGAGGGCCTTGATCTATCATTAATTAGGTAATTACTTCAATTACTTATGAAGACAGAAAGAATGGTCGAAGTTTAGACCGCTCACAGTAGTTTTACATATCGAAAAGATCATGAAATAGGCAATCAGAATGGTACTCGAATATATTTATGATTCAGAGTTTCCAGACACATCGCACTTCCGTTCGTGTCGAGGCTGCCACTCGGTCCTCAGACGGATCAAAGAAGAGTGGGGAACCTCTTGCTGGTTTTTAGAATTCGATATCAGGAAATCTTTTCACACCATCGACCTACATCTACTCATCTTCATCTTTAAGGAAGAGATCAACGATCCTAAGTTCTTTTACTCCATTCATAAAGTCTTTTCCGCCGGACGACTCGTAGGAAGTGAGAAGGGTCCTTACTCCGTCCCACACAGTGTACAACTATCGGCCCTACCAGGCAACATCTACCTACACAAGCTCGATAAGAAGATAGGGAGGATCCGACATAAGTACGAAATTATGATTGTTTAGAGAATAAGATCGGTTCTATTAATGACAGGTCGTATTAATGACCAATAAAAGGATGGAGAAGAAGCAAGCTTCAACTCTCCTCAAGGCAAAAGAGCCCTTTTTTTGGGAGGGTAATCCAACGCAAAGCGGCCTTTCATTCCCTTATTTCGTCGTGGCACACCCCCCGGCCCAGGGGGGACCAGAAAATGCCTTCGACACTTGCCGCCTTTATGAACAAGCCCTCGAGCCTCCTTTGGGCTGCCTTACTCATGGAATCCGCCGGTTTGACACTTCAGGCCGAATTCTATGTTCGAGAACGCTGTAATAAGAATTGGGCCATGATATAAATTCTTCAGTCTTGCAAAAGAAAGGGCCTGCTGATAGAGCTGGGCGAGGAGGCAAGACTAGTTATCAGGTTAGAGAGACGCCTGGCCCGTAAGCTGGCTCCCTTAAAAACCCATTACTTAATCCATCTTTATTACGCGTGATATGCCAACGACTTACTACTGGGAATCGTAGGTGCCGTAGAGCTTCTCATAGGAATACAAAAACGTATCGCCCAATTCCTACAATTTGGCCTGACAGGCTCGGTAGGATCAACAACAATAGCTGCACGGAGTACGGTAGAATTCCTCGGTACGGTCATTCGGGAAGTTCCTACGACTATACAATTCTTTCGAGATCTAGAGAAGCGTATATGGGTAAAGCATCGTATCCATCTAACTGCTTGCCACCTACGCTCCGCCATCCATTCCAAGTTTAGGAACCTAGGTAATAGTATCCCGATCAAACAGCTTATGAAGGAGATGAGTGATAAATGGAGTCTACTAGACGGGGTAGCGGAGACTCTTGGAACAAATAGAGTAAGAAGTCCCCAACCGAGCATCTTATGGGGGACCTTCAAGCACATCCGGCAAGGATCAAGGGGGATGTCGGTGTTGCATAGCTCAGGTCGGAACAACGTGCCATCGGATGTTCAACTGGTAATCTCACGATCGGGCATGAGTGTTCGGTTGTATACTCCCGCGGGTTTGAAGGTGGCAGGGGAAGGAGGGGGACACTGGGCAGGATCTATCAGTAGAGAATTCCCCATCAAGATCGAGGCGCCTATCAAAAAGAAACTCCGAAGGCTTCAGGATCGAGGTCTCATTATCTGAAGAAGACCCTGGCCAAACCAGGTGGCCTGCTTGACGAGCGTCAGTGACGGAGACATCGTAAATTGGTCCGCGGGCATCGTGATCAGTCCTCTGTCCTACTACAGGTGCCACGACAACCTTTACCAAGTCTGAACGATTGTCGACAACCAGGTCCGCTGGTCTGCAATATTCACCATAGCCCACAAGCACAAATCCTTAGCGCAGAATATAATCCAAAAGTGCTCCAAAGACTCAAATATAGTAAATAAAGAATGTGGTCAGACCCTTGCAGAGTTCCCCAACAGCATAGAGCTTGGGAAGCTCGGCAAGATCCGAACAACAAGGAGCACTCAAAGACTAGTCTAGTCTATTTCTTTTCTTTTTTTGATAAAAGATAAGCCCGTAGATCTGGCGCTAATTTTTTCTTAAATCATGTTTTTGTAGCAAAACAACAAAAGAAAGCAAAAGCATATGAACAGCATCCTTAGTTGTAGACAGGCTTCGAAGCTTTGCTAATGGTGGTAAAGGAAGGTACTCCCGCATGAGAAATCGGGGAGACTCCACAGAGAATGTATAGTCAGTGACAATGGTTAACATGAAGTTTCTTCGGCAACGATTTTTTCCAAGAAAGAGGGGACGAGCTTGACTTAGCACTGAGAAAAGAGGCAAAATCTTATCAAAGAATTTGTAGCAGTGAGAGTAAAAAGGACTGATCGTGATCAGTGACCGGAAAGTCTGCTTAAGTCGTTTGAGTCTTTGAGTGCCCATAAAAGAATGGAAAAGGGAAGGGAAAAAGATATGATGATCAGGAAAAGGTGGTGTTGGTCACGACTATGGCCTTTTTTGCCAGCATTTCAGATAGTTGGTGGATCGGGTCATCACCTCCTCTTTTATTCCGAAAGTAAGAATTGGAAGGTGCAGATAGGTTCTTCATATATCTAGGGGCAATGGCACTTCGACTGTAATCAGAGGCCGAGAGAATGTGTAATTGCTGTTGAAAAACGGAAAGTAAGAAGATGTCTCAAATGTTTCTTTTCTTTTTGTACCTGAAAATCAACTACTATCGATGAGAAGAGCCTTTACATTCTATTCTCTTAGTCAAGCACTAGCGCGCTACTTCTAGCAGCTTGCTCTTGCTTTAGAGGGCTTTTTTCTAGATTAAGAGGTTAGTAAGGGGCTGCTTCTGAGCGCTCCATGAAAGGAGATTCCGACCAAGCCTGGCCCGAGGTAGAGCGTCGGTTGACAGGGCAGCCTACCTTTTTTTGTTATAGGTTTTTAGGATTAGAGGCTGAGAGCTTGGCACCTGGAGATATAGGCGTAGCGCATGGCAGGATAGATGAGATAAGAATGAAAGAGTATACTTTTTTTGGGTTAGGCGAAGTACATAGGTGGAATGAGAGACTTACATGCCGAGAAAGTCATGCAGCGGATGATGGTGATGGTTGCCAAGCTCATTGATTAAAGAAAAGAAAAGAGAATAATCCTTCCCTTGTCGTCAACGTATAAAAGAAGGAGGAGGTCCATGACGTCGACGAACAAACATGGAAGAATCCGCAATGCTATAGTGGAACCAAAAGGAAGCAGTGAAAAATGAGCTCCATTTCTTTTCTTAAAGTAGCCACAAAGAGCTTACAACAAAAGAAAGGGGAACGACGTTAGAAGTATGCTAATCCAGATCAGCATCCTTTTTCCTTTAGTGCGTAGGTGAAGTGAGTTGGCTGTTTCTAGCTAGTGATCGCTGAATGTGGAAGAGACAGCGGGGACTTTTGTCAACAATTTTGATGCCAGCATTCATAGCCTTGAATCAGCGGATTCGCGTAAACGGAGTGAAAGTGGTGCAGTGACGGAAGTTTTCCTCTTTCTTGTTTACTTTCGATGTAGCCCGTCATGACAAAACTTGGAAAAAGCTTGACTTAGCTCAAGCAATGCCCCTCCCATGCCTTTCTTGGTTGGACAAACCCAACCGGCGATTTCCGACAAGACTTTCTTCCTTTTTAGAGCGAGAAGCAGAACTCAACTCAAAAAAGCTTGATTTATGGATAACCAATTCATTTTAAAATATAGTTGGGAGACTATCCCCAAGAAATAGGTAAAAAAAATAGAAAGATCGGAACATGGGAATAGATCTGATACCAATTCGGATTACCTCTTGAAATTGTTGTGCTTTCTGAAATTGAATACCTATACAAGGTTTCAAGTTTCGATCGATATTTGCGGAGTTGATCATCCCTCTCGAAAACTAAGATTTGAAGTGGTCTATAATTTACTGAGTACTCGGTATAACTCACGCATTCGTGTACAAACCAGTGCAGACGAAGTCACACGAATATCTCCGGTAGTCAGTCTATTTCCATCAGCCGGCCGGTGGGAGCGAGAAGTTTGGGATATTTTGGTGTTTCTTTCATCAATCATCCGGATCTACGTCGTATATCAACAGATTATGGTTTCGAGGGTCATCCATTATGAAAAGACCTTCCTCTGAGTGGATATGTGGAAGTACACTATGATGATCTAGAGAAACGTGTAGTTTATGAACCCATCGAGATTACCCAAGAATTTCGCTATTTCGATTTGGCTAGTCCTTGGGAACAGCATAGCGACGGATAATTCCGAATAAGAAATAAATCAAGAGGTCCAGTCCATGGGACAAAGAAATAGGAAATGCTGGTATTAGCTTTGGAGAAAAAGTAGATTCAAGACCATAATTGGACAAAGAGCTGCTTTGACGGTCTAAGATACGGCATTCCCCATGACCGGTGTGAGCATGTTAGCACTTGACTTTCCCTCTTTTATCGCATGAGGCAAGCAAGGCCAGGAAGATGGAATCATCGAATAGGAGGAAAGGAAGCTGGCAGTCTCTGTTCTTGTGCTCGAATCCATGGTGCAAGCTGTGAATGAACTGCCTTACTGTCTGAGGAAGGTGAATAAAAAAAAGAGGCAGATAATGCCTAAGATTGAAAAGTTAATTTAGCATTATCTATTTCAATTGAAAGCTTTGTTCCTGACTGACCTCCAATGCTCCCTTAATTAGAAAAAAAATACTTCCGATAAAAAACATGATGCCGAAGTAGGGAATTCCAGGCTGGGAGAACATATCTGCGAATCAGCTTGAGTTTAGGAGTTTCCCAGAAGCGGATCCGAGGGAGAAGACTCAGCCAAGACATCAGCTTCTTAGTTATAGAAGAAGATTGCGCTTAGATGCCGCATTTCCTACCTTCCTCGGGGTTTGAAGGCACTTTCCCGATCTACCATGAATAAGCTTACTTTTCAGTTCATAAAGGGGGTTCCCTATCTGAATCTATAGCATGACAAACTAGATAATAGCAAGCCGATCTATCTAATAAGAATCCCGGCCTCTAGCCTATAAAAGAGTGTTTCGGGCACTGAGGCTCGAACTTGCTTTCAGCTCAACCTAGGGCTCAGAAAGCTCAAGCTGATTGATGCCAACTGAAACCTCCTCCATTGCCATTACCCAATACGTATCAGTAGATGTTTGATGAAAGTTTTCGGGCTTTCGTGCAACTGATTTGAGTTGAGCGGAAAAAGTCTTCAGTGGATGACTTTCTTTATAATTGCTTTGTTTATAAAGCTTGTGTAGCTGAGTGGGCATGCTTGTAGTGTATGAAAGAGCATCCTGGTTAGGTGGCATCGAGCAGTCTTAGTAGAGTCACCAGCAACTAAGTTATGTGGAGAACCTGTCAAAGTTTCATAAGGGGCGGTAAAGTAAAGTCAGAGTGGAATTGCCCTCAGAGTCACTATGAAAATTAAACCTTGCACAATTGAAGTTGTTCGAAAGGAGGGAAAAAGGGGGTATCATCAAAAAGACCATTACGAGAAATGTAGATGTGGTTCGACTTGGGATCAAGTTTATCCTTTCTATACGGACCAAGGGATATGGATAGCATGCACACCCAAAGACCTAAAAGTGAGAGTCAGCGGGTGGAGAACAAAACTTCATGAGGAGAGCGATTATCATTAAAAGGTCTTGGGATGGGAGCCTTTTCATAAGAGAGGAAGGCACTAAGACCCGCTAGAATGACTCTAAGGGAAGAAAGAAGTCCTAGTGAGGTGCAATGCTGAAACTGTGATCGGTAAACAAATCTTAAAAAGTCGGAATGGGATACTTCACTAAGGAAGTAGCACCGGCGGTTAACTATACATAACCTTTCAGAGTTGCGTTTGGGTAGGGAATGGATATGCCATAAGTGGCTGCCTCTCATACTACCAATTGTGTGGGCGGATCATCACCCCTTAATTCTGGCTCTACTTCATTCGATATTAACAAGACGACACACGCAAGACAATATGTCAAATCAATAAGAAAATTGGCCCTTGAAAGGTGTAGATAAAGCCTTTTCCTTTTCTGCCAGAAAACACTTGAAGGATACGAGGAATCAGAGTATTTATCTTCTTAAGAGGGAACCGCTACTGCAGCCAATCCATTGAAAGGTGAAGGCAATGCTAAATGCAGATGCAGGCCGATTGGGTTCTCCCCTTTGCTAGGGGGTGATGTTACCAGGTTTTTCATGAATGTGAGGTTCAAGTACTGCCAACTTTTGTTGGTTGAGTTCGCTGTGTAATTTAAACAATGCCTTTCGAAGCCGAAAAGGCCGTAGCTGCATCTTTCGAGAAAAGAAAGAATAGGTGTCACGCAAATGATTAGGAGAAGGTATCTTTTGGCTTAGGGAACGGTGCTTCTGCCCAGATTTATGATTGATCTAGCATTCCCCGAGACGAGACGAACTGTTGATTCTCCGATAAATGTCAATGACTTATTTCCGAGACTTCAACATACATGTTTGGCAGCGGCAATGAGTGTTTTTGACTTCCTAACATGGATACCAAGATAGCTGAGTAGTGAGGAATAGGATTACTTTGACTTTCAGTTTCTAAGCAACCTCCGGTATAATCCCTGCTTAGCTCCGGCTCGTTCCGAGCTCGCAAGCGAAGTTTTGGCATGTCAAGTCTTGTCATACCTTTTCCTACTCCTGAGCTACCATGAGTTTAGAATCTTCATTGAGCTTTATCCGCTTCAATAAGGTCTGACACTAGCCATCTCAATAGCCTTACCGGCGATGTTGGGAGGAGAAGTTCTAGTTGCTTCCCCATTTGCCTATCTTCGTGCTCTGCTAGTATACCTCCTTGAAAACCATCCTTCCCGGTTAGTCTTCGTAAGAACAAAGAATGGAAAGACTGTCCGTCTAATCTAACTAATAAGTAGTATCCCCTCCCTAAAGCGAAGCTCAATTCGACGATCAATAAGAGGACTTTTTCGTCAGAAATCGTATCCGTAGCTCAGTCGCTAGTACGGAGACTGCACCACAAGGGCAGAGAAGTAGTTTTCTTGTGAAAACTTCACTATAGACTGCTTTCTTAGCCTATCACTCTATCTCTGAGAAGTAGTGCTATGAGGAGGCTCTTTGCTTCTTTCTTCCCATCGACCCTCAAACTCTTCAAAAGAAGCATTACTTTACTACTTTTCTTTCTACGGATGGAAACCCTGAGGAGAAAGCACGACTTGAAAGAAATATAGCAAGAATTTCCTTGCCTGAGCCTTAGTCCATTTTTAGTCAAGTCCTATTCTGACCGCTCCGTGTGAACGAACGATTCTAAGATTAGGAAGGAAGGTATGTTTACTATTCTGTGCATCTGCTAATATAAGAGTATATAAAGATTCAAGTGAGAATAAAAGTGAGAGTTGATTCGTCTCGGGACCCCAAGAACTACGGTTAGTTCTTTTGGAAGTGAATGAGGAATAGGGAGAATAGATCAAAGCCTATAATTACTAACAGCAAAATATTTACTAAAAAGCCCTCTTCGGAGCATAAAAAGGAAGTCTGATGTAAGGAGATTACTTGCTAAATTATTTCTCAGGTATGAAGTGTCTGGTCCGATAGGACTGAACTACCTTCTAATCCGCTGTGAGCGTTTAGCTTGGCACTCAGAAAGAATAGGATCCTTTTTTCAGTGTTGTTGTTTAGCAATTACGCATCGCCCTTTGTCTTTCAAAAGATGTGAGTTGTGCCAATACAGACCTTATCCGGGGAAAGGCCGGATGTACAGAAACTTTCTTGTTCACACTTATCGGCTTTCCTCTTTGGACTTCTTTTAAGTACCTTCGCCTTGGGATGGGAAAGACCTAGCGATTGCCGGGGCATATGAAGAGTACTTCGAAACTGCTGGATGCAGAGATTTGATGTTGGAAATGCCACTCCTTCTACTGCTATTCCGACTTCTGGAACGAAGTGAAAACTAGCTATCAAAAAAGCTATCTCCTAATCCCTAGGCATTGTCTGCTTTAGCCTTTGACACTGCAGGTTTGAAAACAACAAACTCACCTGGACCACCGGTTTCGCCATGGAAGGAAATCCTGGACTTATGCTTTCGAATGAATACTCTTCCTTCAATTTTGCCTACCGCAGGCAGAAAGTTCTCTCTTCACTTCATTATTGTAATGTACCTTGGGTACACTGAACAAAAATCTCATTTCGACAAAGAAAACGACATCGAAGTACTCCACACTATCTATTTCTCCTTTCTCTACGATCTTCATTCATTTCGAGTCTTAGAGAGAGACAGACTTGAAAAGGACTTGTGGTGTGGAGGGTAAAAGAAAGCATGAGCCTACGTAAGGGAATCTAGATGCCTATTTATGGAATATGGAATAAGAAAAAAAACACTACCGTATCCTCTCACACTGATGAGGACTCTCCAAATTCAGGAGAAATGATGTGATATGTGATAATATATATATATCTTGATTATAACAGTCCCAACAGTATCTTGATTCAATTTCAATAGGAAAAGATAGGCCCCATTTAAAATCAATCTGTGATTCCTAGGTAGGACTACTTTGATGTCTTTGATTTTTATTCTATATTGGATAGCCAGTGTCAGTCCTTTTATCAAGTGTGAAATTGCACTACTCGGGAAAGTTTTAAAATAGAGCTTAAGCTGTGTAAAATGCCCAATATAAGAAGTTATAAAGGACAGGCCCTCCTTCAATTCAAAGTCAGTATAGCTCAAGTGGTAAGTACATCTAGTCTTTCTGAAGCCTTTATCCTAATTTCTTTAATGGGATGATCCATCGGATGTTGCCCTAGATGGGAATAGGTCCATAGCAGTCTCTAGGAAAATGAGAATCTCTGACCCTAGAACTTTTCGAGGGCCGGCTCAAGTGGTGGAGCCAAACAAGTTTCAGTCCTCAAGCAATCCAGGCAGATTGGGGTGTAAGGGAGTTTTGAAGTCAGGGTGACGGGGAGGGCAAAATACTCTCATATTATTTCTTATTCATTCCTCCTTTAGGAGTTAATGGGTTCCATTGATAGAGGATTATAGGTAAAGGTTGGTTACCTTGGAGCCATTGTCCACTCAGTAGGAGTGTCCTTTCAGCCAGTGGGAGAAAAGGAAATCCACTCCTGTTGCAGCTGAAGCCTCTCTTGAAATGAAAAGAAATTCAAATGGAACTTTCGTAGGAAAGATATTGTGAAAGCCGGCGAGGCTAGTGGGAAACTAAGCAATGTAAAGGTCGGCAGGATCGGACAAAGGAAAGTAAATTTCAAAAGGACATTTCCAGGATGAGATCCAGTTTCAATTGTAGTGTAAGTTGGAGAAAAAAAGATAGTTCCCTACTTTTGCGAGTCACATACTGCTTCTTCGCTTTGCTCGAGTCACTTCGTCCCTATCATTGTTTGTATACAAATGTGAAATGAGGTCAAAGTGATAGGGTTGGGGAAAGGAAGGAGTATGACCCTAGAGGTTGGTAAATCAGTGTGGGAAAGCCCCTCGTTTGAGTATGCACCATCTCCCTCATTTCAAGAAAGCCGTTGAGCATATGTGTCGCCTGATACTTTGGTCGAACATCCGGCTGCAGAAGGCATCTGGTTTGAAGACGTGTTCCAAAACTAGTAATCATCAGAATATGCAATTACCCGATCAGAATATACAAAACTTGATCCGGAAGGAATGTCATTATGTGAAGGAGTCCTCGTAAGCGCATAGGCAAAAGAGCTTGGTTCTCATTGTTCACCATTTTCTGTTACACATGGGCGAGACGAATAAAAGCCTCCTCTATATAGTTGAGCAGCGAGAGCTGCACTTGCATTAGTGGAGTTGATTCAATATACTATCCACACTCTTGTCTGCTAAGCGAAGCAAGGTTTTTCAAAACTAGTTACTCCTATAATAATGGCATCGGCGGAAAGTTTCCTACGGTGAGCTCGAGCAGAAGGCGCAGGCGAAGGCCAAAAAAGCCCTACTTCTTCCGACAAGGTCATCTAATTGGAAAAGGCTGACTGAACATGAGGATGTTATGTCGACTTAATCTATGGTTGAATATGTTATGTCGGTTTAGCCAAAAGTTGAAGATTTTGATGGTCTAGCCCGAAATGGGAGTGAGAAGTCTCTAAAAATAGGTGAGCTGGGCTCAGGAGCCGCTCAAGGGAAGAAGGATCTCGGGATTCAACATGTTGTGATGAAATAGTCCTCTTACTTAATTTGTCATCAACCACTTTCCGTCTTGGATCTGAGTCAACGGCATTAGCATTTTCTTATCACTATGCTGTCTATGAAGAAAGAAGCTAGGTAGCTTTCGCCGTATTGCCACGACACTTTCTTTTAAAAGCTTGGGTTTGAGAGTCTTTACCTGCTGATCAGATAAATACCTAATCGCACCGTGGGAGGTGTAAAATAGAGGTTTAAAGGTCTATAGCTGCCTCTAAGCCTGTTTCACTCTTTTTCTACAATCACTGGCGTAACATAATTGGCAGATGCCCCTGCTACGGATTCGTCTGGTCATTGAGATTCGCCTATTTTGCTCTCCCATACAAAACCAAGCGGTTAGACTTTCTACCCATCATCCCGCCCATCTCTAGTAAACGGCCGAACTGGATTACTATACAAACACAAAAACAATTTGACCGTTTGCAGATTCTGCCTCGCGAAGTGGTTTTGTATCAAAGTCTTCTAGCCCCGATGCCTATCCTCAAAGGAATAAGGCAGGCCGAAGTGATAAACTGATCCAATGACCATTTCTTTTTTGGAGTTTGGGTCTATTACCAGGCTTGGACCAGGTCTACCATCGAACCAATTCCTCTTTTTGCTACCGTTACTACCGGAGGTCTTCCTCTTTAGTTGTGTCGCAACATATACTTCCCCGCACTAACACAAGAAAATAAGTGCACATCCTAACGATTATAATCAGGCAAGCTCTTTCCTATTGTTATTGATAGAGATTCAAGTGCGTAAAACACCTATTCAAGAGAAGACCCTAAGTAGCTGGATTCTCTCAGAAGCTATTTACGCGCTTTCAGATCCTTCACCATAGAAAAAATCTATCGGTCTGGGTCCTACCGCTCTGTCGGCCCTGGCGCGCTAAGCGATTATATACTTTGAAATTGGTAGTTTTCTCGCTAATGCTAGGAGCTTTGCTTGGCCCACCCATTAACAAGCAAGAAAGCCGAAACAAGAAGATCTGAGCTAGCAGCTGAGTCTCCCCCACAAGCTTATTCAGCGGATTTATTACCGGAAAGGTGCTTTAGCACATGTTCTTAGAGCCGATACCTGGATAACCTGAGTTCAGATGGAAATAGATATCCTCTAAGAGCCCTTGACTGCGCTACTTACTGTACAAATTCAACTTTTTCAGAGGTTCCTGTTGGGCTCTGTCAGTAAACACAATAACAATAAATAAAGGGAAGTGCACCTGGAAAGCCACCAGAGATGCTGGTTCAATTCCATCTTGGGAATCAAAGGGGAGACGCACCGACCGGAAGAGAATAGCCAGAAAGCATAGATTTCCAGGTCTAGAATAGATTTTACGGGGAATCAGCGGCAGCTGCTATTATCCGCTCTTAGGTTGTTGCTCTATCTATTCTCTTAGTGGAATACCTGCGCTTGCTATAGGAACAACTAACTACCTATATACCTGTCTTGATCGATCTAATCTATTCTGACCTTTCCTTGCTTAGCTTGCTCCTTTGTTCTTTGCTACTGCAAAGATTCGGTTAACTTTTGCGAATTTCTTCATGGAATGAAATAGAAATCATTCTTCCTTCCCGCATGGAGATCCATTGTAACCTCCTTTCGTCAGGAAGGACGATCTGCCCGAGAACCAATAGGAGTAGAAGGCGTATTTCCATGCAGCACCGAACTCTAAGCGAGTGGTTCTTCACGAAGAATAGTTGGCAGGCCCACGGAATATAGGACAACAAAAGTGAAAGTGGTTCGATTGATTTGCGAATCCTTTTGCTTGTGAGCTCCTTTCCACATTTAGGTCAGTTCACCTTGCCCAAATGAACGTGAACGATCTTGATCCTCGGTCCAAGTTTGATGTTTTAGGTTCCAGTGTATATTTATCATAGGAGGGCTCTTAGTATTGGTAGCCTGTAGAAAGAAAGTAATTCCAGGTAAGGGTAAGTCAGAATCCCTAGTTTTTCTTTTGATATTCGTACGTAGGGAAAATCAATAGAAGATGGAACGGGCTAAGGGGAAGAATCATATGATCTCGGAGATGGTTATCTTATTCAATTAGAGAGACCCGCCTGCAACTCTAAAGTTGTCCCCTTTCTTTAGCAAGTCACTCAGTCTCAGTTTGGATGTCAACGATAGACAATCGTCGATCGAGATGGCAGCCAGGATTGTTTATTCATCACGATTTAATTCCAATCCAAATAACTAAGTGGGCAAACATCAGTGGCACATGGCGCGAGATGTAGCCCTCCTCTCGTAATGGAAACACCCCGTTATTTAAGGCCGACCACCTCACCTGGCCCGCCTACGCTCGTATGGTTTTTGAAAGCCCGCCCTACCCTAAGCCCCTTCACACACAGAACTTTGATCTTCTTTCCGTTCAAAGGGCGTTGGCGGGAGTCTTTGGTATAATATCTGCTACCTGCGGTGCAGCCTTTTTACTACAGTCAGGCGAAACCTACGTGCCCTTTGTGATGTGTCGATGTAGTACTTATGGAGAGAAGATGACCTCTCTGAGGCAAATAATTTGATTCTTTCTGGCGGGCGAGTCTTTTATCTTCTAACAGGTGTCGGCAGAAATTTTGAGTATGTCTTCTATGTATATCAGGACACTTGTTGATGGCTACGAAAGAGCAACTTCGAGTCTATCCGAGTGTCTTAGGGTGTTGGAGAGACCATGTGGTGACGTCGCCATTATGATCATTTTGAGTTGGTAGCTGAGAAGAATCCTCGAGCCTTTATATAGGTCTTGACCACGGTGACTATTCTTGCTGGAGAGCTAGTCGAGTCGGACGGCGAGTCTGAGCATCAGTGAGGCACTTGTCAGTCTTCTGGCGGACTAGTGCAGGATAGCGGGTCCACCGGAGAGCTTCGTTCGTCGTCTTATGCTTAAGGACGAGTTGGTCCTGATCTACGACAACCCTTGCTTGCCATTGCTAGAGAAGCCAGTGGGTGGAAGCTTTTTTTCAGTAAGACTACTTCGGCTTCTCTTTAGCGTAGCTGAGAGTTCTCCTCCCTTTTTCTGAGAATAAAAAGGTTAGCAAAGCTGCATGCAACTAGTTCAGGAGCATCTCATTCAGCTCCTTTGTTTTAATTTGGTCTCTGATTGGGGAAAGGCCCGTGTTGGCTCTTCCAGGTAATTCGTTTTAGTTGTTTGTTGACACGCTCTGTCTGTATTCAAGCTCTTGTGCGTGCCATTGAATGATTCTGAAGGCTGCTTCTTAATTCTACAACTCGGGACTTGTTGTTGCTTGGTTTTTTCTAGAGTCACTTCTCTTTCTCCAAGTGAGCCTTGGATTGGAGTTGAGAGGTTCCTTCCAATATAATATCCCTTTTCACATCAAAATGGAGGGAAGGCTCGGCTCCTAGGAGGCTGTTATGAGCTAGACTTCTGAGATATATAGCAGGTTTGTTATTGCCCGAGCATTGTTCATCACTTCAACCTGCTTTGTGGTGGGTGGCTAGAGTGGTGCAATGGTTGTCCATTTAGTATAAAACTTCTCTCAAACTTCTTCTGTGCATCATGCTTTGAGTGTCGCGGCTTGTTCTCCTCTCTTTTCTACGAAATTCTTTTTTTTTAGGATCTTGGGCCGAATGCTTTTTTGGGTCTCAGGCCTTCCGATGGTTGGTACCTTGCTGCTTGACTTCCTGAGCATCATATCCTTAAGTCATTCCTTTTCTTTTTGTTGAGGGCAGCTGAGAGGGCTGCGACTCTTTGGGTACTTAAGTTTTAGGGGTTCAGACAGGCTGGTGTGTCGTGTGATGACCTACTTTGTTTGTCTTGTGTTGTCGAAGCCGAGATAGTCATCATTGCCGCTGACTGAAGGCATGCTGTGAGAACTTTTCTGAACAGCTTTCCATTATGCGATTCTGAAGAATTATTGGGCAGGTATAGAAGAAAAAAAAAGAGTATAGAGGCTGTTCGTTCCTTTTCTATAAGACTCCTGTATCTAGTGTTAGCTCGTCTCTATCTTCCTTCTTTAAAGGTTGCTGAGGAAAGCCCGTGAGAGTTCTATGTAGTGATGGAGTGGGTCCAACATGCTTACAGTTTGATCTCTAATGGTTGGCGAAATGCGGCTTTAGAAGCTGTTAGTTGTCGGCCGATCTGGTGGTAGAAACATTGGGTTCGCTTCTTCATAATTCATTTTGATTTCGGCGGGTCACCTGATCAATATTCGGGTGTATTCTACCGGTGAGAAGAAACGAAAGCTTTTTCTTCTCTTCATATTAGTAAGAGATCGGTTTTCCCTTGGCGGATAGCGTGAGAAAGGGTTTTTGTCCGGCGAATGGCTTTTCGAAAGAGAGAGTAACAATTCTTCATCAGAAGGGA
>JAREIK010000798.1:37981-67076 GCA_029783825.1 Sapria himalayana
TTTAAGTCAGTCTAAGGTCGAAGTCCTTCACCCCGGAAATGCGGTTTGAAATCTACTATGTTTTTATTCCTGTGATTCCTAGTTTTAGTGAGAAGGTCACTCTCGATATCAAAATGGAACTTTCTCTATGTATGGCTCTAACCCGATTCATAAGGAGGCAGTTCCGGAACTAGGAGCTCTACTCGAGCTATGCCGTCTCTTGCCTTTGGGCTGCTGCCCCTCTTCCACCAAATCATTAACCTCTTCCATCGGTGGGAGATAGGGGTTCCCAGTTGTTTTAGTACTTATCATCTATTTTTGCTCACCTGTCCGGCATGGCATGCCATCACTCTTCCGTTGTGAACTCCGTTTCCCTCGCTAGTTCTTGTCCCCTTTCTGACCAGGAAAGTTAACCTTGCATAAGGCCCAGCTCGAAAGACATTTCCGTATAAAAAGATCGTTGGAAAAGAAGGCCGTTTAGGGCTGACTCTGGCTATTTACTTTATAATTGCACTTCAGAGGTATAGCAGGGGCACGTTTAGCTTATTAGGAAAAGCACCTCCATGAGGTCGCGGATTCAGGTCCCTACTACACAGCAGTTAGAAACACATAGAGCAACCACGAGCACGCAGGATACTAACATGAAATTTTGACAAGAAAGAAGGGCATTCTCAGTATTTAGAAACATAGAGCAAAAAGCTGTTTGATAGAAAGTAGGGTAGTATGAAACCTTTCACCGAATAGGGCACCAAGCCAGCTTCCACTTTTGTCTCCTGGGCCGGTTGACCCTTTACCAGGACAAGTCCTAACTAAAAGGCAAGTTCCTAACTCAGAAACCTAAGCTAAAAGCGCAAGTGGGGTGTCGGCTTTGCCGCTTCACAGCTCCACAATCCCGCTTATTTTTTATCTAAAAGAAGCTTCGCAAAGTGCACTCTAAGTCCCCTTCGAACGACAGGGCCCCTGCCTCTATGGAACCAGGCCGAATCCCCAACTACGTTATAAAAGGGGTATTGGCAATCTGCCCAATATCGTATAAAGCTGCTGCTACTTCGTCCCCTTCGTTGCCTGCTTCAATCAATCGTCTTTCTGCTCGTGAAAACGGAAACGTACTTTATTCAATTAAGGCTGATGCCCGTGCCCTGCCGAGTGAAGGAGAGATTGTCGTACTTATGGGGATAAAAAGTGACTAGCCCTGGTCTGGGAGTACTGAGAGTACTGAAGACGAGGTCTCATCTAGTATCTGTTGACCGGACTCGTCTCGTCCCATTAGGGTTCCCGAGGGGGTGAGGCTGCCGCGCTTGGTACGGTGAGTTGCTAGCTATGGACCAAAGATAGGGGCATATGTTATATCAATTCCGGTTCTTGATGCCCGCTAAAGAAATGTTCTAGTCAAGTCGAGAGTAGATGATACGTTCCAAGGGTGAAGCTCACGCGATAATAGGGAGTCATCAAAGTATGAGTCCATACACTTGCTAGCTAATACTGGATCGTCAAAGACCTGATTCCATTTCTTAAGACCTTCCGTCTCTATCCTAAGGGATCCCAGCTGATCGTATACCACTTCTGATCAAAGATCAGCCTGATCGTAGACCACCCTCACTTCGTTCATGATAGTCGGTCGAGTGGCCACTGTTCCCCTTTATAGTGGAGTTGGCCTTCTCTTTTGAGCTTCTTGTAATCAAGCGCGACGGAATCCCTGACCCTGTACCTAAACTCTGAAAGCGGGAACCTCTATTGTCGTCCCACATTCCGCGGTCACTCTAATTCCGTTTATCTCCTTAACAGTAGAGCCACTCCTAGTTTCCCGTCGCCCATTCCTCTCGCTTTCAGCGGACAGACCGATCAATGACCCAATTTTTCATCTGCCTCTCCCTACAAGCAAAAAACACGGGTTTGGGCGACCTCTTGCCTCTATTTCCAACTGGCGAAGGGGAGGTTGGTCGTAGATCTGTATATCCAACCCAAGAGTGTACCGGAGCGAGCACTAAAGCAAGTGGAGTGTACGAAACGAACGAATGAAGTGATAGCGGCCAGCGAGCTATTGGTTGGGGAATAGTACCTAAGATAGAGATAACAGAGCTTTCGGACAAGCATCCGGTGCATCAATAGAAAGACCGCTCAGTGGGGACTTCCAAGCCCAATCCGAGTATTCGCGCCTATGGACTCTTCCTTTGAAGGAAGCTTGCGAAGGACTGAATGAGACATAGAGCTCAAATTGTATACTAGACCCTCCCCGTCCCTAGAATGGGACCTAGTAAGGCAGGCCACATCTCATTACGTAAAACTGTTGAATCCCCCAAAGCAGACACAAAACTCAGAAGGGATGGGAAGGAAATCTGAAAAAGTGCCCTTCGCGTGCCTATGCTTGGTCTTCCGTTCTGCGCGAGCGAGCACTAAATGACAGGGGTGGAAGTTCCTCCAATCGTGTACATTCACGCGCGATCTATTATATAAGTGCTGTGCGATCCCGCTGTTCGCCTGCGTACCTGGGCTAGATCTTCCTACTCTCGCTTAAAGCGGGTTCCGAATAAGACTGGTAGGGTAAGGAAGGGACTTCCCGGCACGCAGGAGTACGTTGAAATATTCGCTAAGACAATGGAAGGTGACGTATGTACAGCTGACGAGAGTGAGGGGTGTTCCTACTGGACGTGGAAATTCTTGCTCTCGTTCTTGCCTGGGCGTGAATCAAGTCCATTCTCTCTGTCCCGATTATCGCGTGAGCTGAGGGGGGGAACTCGGCAGAAGATCGATCATTCGACTGCAATGCGGCCGATTGTCTCGATGTGCAGTAGAGAGCTGCTGGAACACCGAATAAGCAATGGCAAGGCTGGTCTTGTTAGAATGGATATGGAATCTAAAAGAAAGAAGGATAGAAAGGAGAAGAGCTGCGACACCTCGCCCAAGAGGCGAAAGCGTTGGAAGTCGCTCGAGAAGGCGAGCGAGTCGGCCAGCATTTCTATCCGAGAAGGAGGGAGGGGTTGAGTACACCACACCGGGCGAAGAAAGCAAACAGTGGTGGTTAGTACGAGATTATCTCAGAAAAGAGTACCAGCGATCTTGCTAAATCGAGCTGCTAAAGGAAGATACGAGATTCACAGTTTTCGGGCTCTCGTCCTTCCTTAGTCTAGTATAGATCTTTATTCTCTTTAGAGACATTTTTCTCATTGACTCACTTTCTTCTTAGCTTAGGAAAGAATGAAGAAGACCATGGATTACGTCACCGGTGTACTTACTTCAACACAAGAAGCGTGGGCCTCCTCGATAGAAGCACTTTCTTTGTCTTGGTCCCAATTAAACTACATCCGCTATAGCATTGAAAATCAGTGGTTCTTGAGTTCGCGGAACACTAAATAAAAAAAAAGAGTAAGCTGGTGCGAAATGCAGACCATCGCGGTAAACTGCGCATCGTGTTAAGGTGGCAGGAAACCTCCGGGATCGACGGTTCAAGCGACATCCATTCCCCCGGAGCCAAAGATTCATTCTATAAAGACTAAGCCCAAGTGGGGGGAGGGGCCCAGTTGAAAGACTAGCCTCCGGCCTTCGCCACCCCGGCTAGCTAGGTTAAGCACTATACAAGGTATATTCAATCAACGAAACGTAATGCGTCTGCCATTCGAAAGAAGAGATAAAGAAAAGAACACAGAATAAAGAGAGCACTCCACAAGCCAAACCAAAGAGGAGTCGGTTCGATCGCCCCACATATCCACGGTTTTTTCATGCCTTATCCTCCGCCCATCTAGTTGAGCAGTTGAGGGATAGGAGAAGAATAGTCGAAGGGATGGATAATCTGTCCTTTTATTGGATCGTTGATGTATATGTTACGATGCCTTCGGATGAAAGAGGGTCGGGCGAAAAAGAGCGACCCGCAACCAGAAAAGAAAGAAGAGTAGTTCATGAGGGGCAGCGCATCGACTCACCGATAAGAAAAAACTCTGATTATCGCTCACAGGATGACCAGCCAGTCCAAGGCAGAAAAAAATCAATGCCCATTTCTATTTTATTTGGGAAAGTTTCATTCCCGGCCAGGGGATTTGTTTTGAGAGGAATAACTGGAATTTGAAGCATAAAGCATCTTCGCCCCTTATCCGCACGTAGATCTTGGGATGGACTTTTGGTTTTGGGGATTGAACTAAGGCTCGGAACTTCACTAAAAGCAGGGGAAAGAAAGAAAGAAAAGGACTCGAATGCTTCGCTGATCTCTAACTTCGTTCGAGCTGCTTCGCTCCTATGGAACTTTTTTAAGGAACCGCCGCGCCGGGTCCGATCCGATCCTGCTTGACTTTCTTTGCCCAGGAGCTCTGGTATGAATACCCGTTCTTAGAGTGATAGTAGCTGTGAGGGTATGATTGAATCAGTAATCGCTCCTACCCTTGTGAAATGAAATATTTGATCACTTTTCCATCCTCCCTTGATCTCGTAAGCGGTGTCACTGCTTTCACCGAACTCCAACAGGCTACACAATGTCTTACGGGGCTTACCCAGCTAGAAGGTATGTAACAGAAGTCTCAAGAGAACTTCAATCGACGGGAAAGCAGAATCAATCTGAGAGATTATACTTTAGGAGTATAGTAAGATGAAAGGGACCTCACACGGAAGGAATTGGCTAGAATCGAGGGGAGCGTTCCAAGTTAGCTTGTTAGTACTTTCATTCTTATTCACATTTTTCCTACTACAGGGACACCAGGGGAGTAAAAACTGCATAATATGCGGCGCAGTCTGGGAGATTCTATAAGCTCTAAGCTGGCTCGATAGATGAAGAGATATTGCGTCTATTTACTTTAAGGCCTATAGGATAAGATGTTCACACTCACTTTGAAGTGACTAGGCTTGCCCTTTCTGCATGGGCCCACGGAGCGGTCATAAAGCCTGAGGCCTCCAACTGTAATTGGCATAGACCGATCGTATGCCTCAAAGAAAAGACACTTTCACTGGAAAAGGCGGATAGTCTCTTTTCCGCCCTGCTTCGGAAGCTGCTATATGACTAGCATCGTTTAGGGCTGGGCTTTTTCTTATTGATTTTTTCCGGTATGCCGCTCCGCGAGCAAGGAGCGAGAGAACTCAGTGGGCTGTGGTGATGTCAGAATTTGCACCTATTTGTATCTATTTAGTGATCAGTCCGCTAGTTTCTTTGATCCTACTCGGTCTTCCTTTTTCATTTGCTTCAAAGAGTTCGACCTATCCAGACAAATTGTCGGCCTACGAATGTGGTTTCGATCCTTCCGGTGATGCCAGAAGTCGTTTCGATATACGATTTTATCTTTTTTTCCATTTTATTTATTATCCTTGATCCGGAAGTCACATTTTTATTTCCTTGGGCAGTACCTCCCAACAAGATTTATCCTTTTGGATTTTGGTCCATGATGGCCTTTTTATTGATTTTGACGATTGGATCTCTCTATGAATGGAAAAGGGGTGCTTCGGATCGGGAGTAATCACTAGTGATAGGGCAAAAATCGGGGGGAAGGACAAAGGAAAGAGCAATGCCTACATTAAATCAATTGATTCGTCATGGTCGAGAGGAAAAACGGCGCACGGACCGTACTCGAGCTTTGGATCAATGTCCCCAGAAGCAAGGTGTATGCCCGCGTCTTTCTACGAGAACACCGAAAAAAACCAAATTCAGCTCCACGTAAAATAGCCAAAGTAAGATTGAGCAATCGACATGATATATTTGCTCACATTCCGGGCGAAGGTCATAATTTGCAGGAACATGATATGGTATTCCTCAGAGGAGGTAGAGTCAAAGATTTGCCAGGTGTGAAATCCCATTGTATTCGAGGAGTCAAGGATTTGCTGGGAATTCCGGATAGAAGAAGAGGCAGATCAAAATATGGTGCGGAAAAACCCAAATCGATATGAATGGAAGATGCCTAACTTTTTGTCACTTTTTTTTTCATTTGGTTTGGTATAGTAGGTGGGTTTTTATTGAATTGCTTTGGTTCATGTTCATGAATGTAAAACTGGGGACTCGGCCGAAGGTCTAAAGAGTCTTTTTGTTTTGGTGAAATCCAAAAAGATGATGCCTTCCCCTAGTTCGGGAATGGAGCGGGAGCGGGCCGGGCTTAGATTATAACATAACTAGTATGCGGGTTCACGCCGTTGATAGGCTGACCTCCTCAATTTCTCGCCTGACCTTTTCTCAAAGCTGTCCTAAGCGCAGTCGAAGTCCAGTAAGCAAGCAAAGTATCAACCCGAATAAAGCCCCTCTCTTTCCAGTAGTATGTAGCTTTACTTCCTTTCACTTATATGGAATGGAGGGCTTAGTTTGCAGCAGTTGAGTGGCGCTTGTTGAAGACCTCTCGTAGGCCTGATCTCAAAAAGTACATACATATATAAATGTCAGTCAGTCGCTTTGAACTCGACTAGATAGTGGGAATTTAGATGAACGGAACTTCTTAGAAAAGCAGCGAAGACGGGACTAGTCGAAAGCAGAATCCGGCGGATCACTTTCGCTCTCCTCTAGGAGCGAATTCGTATAACGAGGTAGGAGCTGCTTGCCCAGTAAGAAAGCTAGGCTCCATCTCAGGCGAGGGGTTATATCTCAATGAAGGAAGCCACTTATTCTCAATTGCACGAGTCTAGTTAGAAAGTTGATTTCGCAGAAGGATGAGTGGGTCAGATGGGGAGAGTCTCTTGAGCCACTTTGCACGGGATTTGTTCTGTGGCATGAATCAGTCGAAGTGAAGTTACAATGGAGTAATCGGTCAGTCCTCACTGAATAAAGTAAGTAGCGAACCTTGAAAGTCAGTCCTTTTATCTTTCTCTTTTATAGGGAATGTTTTTCCTGTCTTGAATCTTGAAAGCTGAAGGAAGTCAAGTCTCTATCTAGTACTACGTGAGCCAGTCAACCTATTTTCTCACGATAAAGAGTTGCTCAAACTCAAATGTGAAAGGACAGATTCAGTAGGGGAGGAGAAGCCTGACTAGTCTCATCAGTAAGTTAAGGAATCAAGCCGGTGAGCCAATTGAAAGTCCCTACACCAATGCCAAGAACTACTAGAGCTCTATATGCGAGGAAAAGGGTACAGATAGGCGACGCATCTGAGCAGGCAGGGAAGACTGAGTGCTTGGAATAGGAAGGATATGAGGCTTGGGCGAGATATGTGAGGGCTACCCCCTGTTGTGCCAGAGCTCAGGTGTCTACGAGAAGCTGAGGGAGGAAGAAGGGGCCGATAGCACCGACCAATAAGTAAGGTCGCTACTGTGGCGAAAAGAATAAATTGCCGACCGATTGGCATATAAAGTGAGGTGCGGATAGAAAGCAATTGGTCAACATCTCACAAACATCGACGCGGGTAGGACTCAATGAATCCAGATACAGCCTGTTACCTGCCGATCCAATCAATTACCACCATGGGAGGATTTGCACACTGGCCGAGTGAGTCACGAAGTTGAGATCCACCTATTGATTAGGGTGACGTGACCTGCCTGGATAGCACTGTTGATCCCGACCTCAGATAATCTTGGTGACGACCTGGTTTTCTCCCGATGATATCGAATCAACTATCGAAAATGAACTCAAACTCAACTAGTTGCATAGGCGGGCACCTGACCTGCCAAACGTCTGATTCTCCCTCCAAGTTGACTACCCGCTAACGGAAACGGATCCGATAAGAGAAGAGAAAGAGAAGCGGAAGTACTATTCGCTACCGGTACCTGGAAATAAGGCACAGAGGAATGGGTTTCCTTCATAACAAGTAAGTGCCCCGGCCCGGCAGTCTCTAATTCAGACATTGGAAAAAAAAACTTGATTCAAAGAGGGTGACGGCGCAAGCAAATACATTCTCCGTGCCTTTAACCCTACGCAGAAGATACTTATGATCACTGGTCAGGATGTATAAGGTCACTTTGCCAAGTATGGGCTGACGCTCTTCGCGGGAATAGGTTCGAGTCGAGGGCTGCGCTCGCTGCAAGGGAATGGGAGTAAATGAAGGGGCGTAGCGATCTTGATTTTCATTTTCACTGGCGCATAACCAGAAGACGCATCATCATAAGTAATATCGATCGACTCCGCTCATAAGGTTTAAGAGGATTGTTTCAATATAAGCCCGCCCGCCCAAGGGCTTAGCGTCGGTACGAGGCTGAGGACCAACAAAAGCAATGGTTAGCCTAGGCCTGGCCTTGACATGCATTCTGCCAGGTACGACTTTGCCAGATACACTTTACTCTCACTTTTTTTAAATGGCTATTGTGAGCGCTTTTACGTGTTTCTTTGACTTTCACTTTATAAAAGAAAAGAACAGACTGTCCGTTCATAATCAAATCAAGGGAACAAAAGAACAGAAGGGTAGTATAAAATAGTATGACGAGTGAGTATTACACCAAGAATTGAGAAGCCAACACACAAGGTGAACCAATGGAAAGACTTCCGTTCTTGCAAAGAGCTCTAGCCATCTGCCTTTCTCCTATTCCTTAGATCCAGGGCGAAGGAAAAAGGATAGGCTAAAAAAGAGCTGTGGTGGCGATAGTAGCGCTTTTCTTTTGTTACAGAAGGAATAAGGCAGGAAAGATCAGAGAAAAAGGAAGCAGTCCTGGGAGAATAACTAGGGGCGAAGCAACTGGGAATAAAGATATGTTGCGCCTTCTTCCCCTAGTCTGAGAGCTAGGCACTGACCTGTAACTTAAAGAAGGAAAGAAAGTTATAGCGCTAGCCAGCAAGCATTCTCTATTGAAGCATGAAAGAGTATGCAGTGCAGTCGTAGGTACTCTAAGAACAGATTCCTTCGAAAGAGCAATGCGCGGGATGAAAGGGCGATAGGCAATGTAATAAAGTAAACCTTTTAAGCTTCAGTTAGTGACCAAGAATCCTCTGAGCACGCAAGAAGCTATCCAGACTTACGGTTAGTGGTACTCCGTCCAAAGAGTAGGAAGAGTAGCCATCGCCCTAGTTAGTCGTTCAGAGTGAACCTTAATAGGTTTATGGAGTAGTTCATCACGTTTATAAAGAACCACCATGGTTGTTGGTCTGGTTATTGGTATATGACATTCAGGCTTATAACAAGCTGTTGTCGGCAAATGCAATAAACTCTTTGAAGTAGATATGGTTAAAGCAAGAGGAAGAGGAATAAGAAGAATAACTCCAAGCCTTAACACGTGCACGTGAAGCGTGAGAAAGCAGAAAGAGAGGAGCCGAGGGGGCGGGGCTCCTCCCAGCAGATAACTTTGGGCACGGACGAGGAACCCAATTCATCAATGCTAACCTTGCTCCTGAAGAAGTGTTGCAGTATACCCAACTCCTCCAATAGTTCTTGTTCGCATTCCGCTATGTAGAGATGCAAGGGAAAAATGCCTTCCATGAGCTCAAAATTAGGGAAGATGCAAAGCAGGTAAAACAAGCACAGAGTGATCGTATTCCACCCTTCTCCTTCTTCAGAGTCCGCTAATCAGAGAACTCATATATAGATTACCGATGAAGGGATTAAACCGGCCACCCTCTCTGAAAAAGATGTGAAATGTTTGCTTGTTTTTAAGCGCTATCAATAGGAGTAGATCTTTGCAAATCGCCAGAAAGTTGCTTGGAAGTTTCCATCTCTCTGTCCCTATCTCCATTAAATTAGAGCGAAGAAGTACCTATTGGTCAAGCCAGCTCCCCTTTATCTATCTTCCCCAATTTAGCGGGTAAGATCGAAGGGGGTCGTTCCCTTCTCCTTATGAGATCTTTCAGAATATCTCCTAAATATATTCCCATATGATCGTCACCGTTTCAACTCGCAGCCTCCATGTGTGCCTGACCTGCTAGACTGGCCTCCAAGCTCGATCTCTATGTAGCTATGAGAGACTTTCCATCCGCTTTACCCATCTACATTTCCGAAAGGTAAGGCCTGGTTAAGAAAGAGAGTAATACCTACGTTTCGGATACGCCTAACCCAACCACATGAATAAACTAGGGCACAAAATCCCAACAATTGGTTGATCGCTCTCCCGCTTTTGTGAGGTTTATAAAACAAAATAATATTTCTATTTCCAAATCAATGCTTACAATTTGAATTGCCGAACCTTCCATTCCAAAGAAAAGAGTAGATAGGGAAAGGGCTTTCTCTTTATATAAGAAGCCTGTTGTTTGGCCCTTCTAGTAGTACTAATGGGTGCTTTTTAGAACAAGATCAAAGTAGGTTTCCCTCATTCTATCTAATTAATATGGAATGCCCCCGCTTTAAATAGAACCGCCTTCTTGTTAGTCTCTTAAGTGCATGACTATCAATCTCAGGGGCCAACTGCACGCGCCGAAGGGCCCTCTTTTTCCTTTTTGGTTAGGCTAATGCTCCACCAATGGGACGAGACTAGTCTAGTTGTTCTTCTATCAGGGAGCACCGGTCCTATAGAAGTATATACATAGATGTTTCAAAAAGATAACAAGTATGCGGAAATGACATCAATATAGAACTTGCATATTCCACTTCATCTTCCGCTTCACTAAACGTAGTTGACCCAATTGCATCAAGCAGCGCCCTACAGTCAACTCACCTCACATCGAGTCCTTCCTCTTCTCCAGGATTGGTGTGGGTAGAGGCGAGATAGCCCTTGTTTAGTTCATCATGCCGTTCGGATATAGAGCTGCATCGCTAAATTGAGTCATAGCCAATGTTATTGCCACGGGCATGGAAAAGAATATTCGCCTATTGTCCGGGGAGGAAGGAGAAACAGAAGAGGCCCATGAACAAAAAAGAATTAGCGATTCAACCACCGGAGATAGAGCTAAAAAACTACTAACCAAGGGCCTAGGTACTCATATCACATTGGGTATGATTTTCCCATGGTGGACTCTACAAAAAAGGGATTCCAATCCTGGAAGTGATTCACTCACTTTTTTAGTATTTAGTATGGAGAATGTGAAAAGGGTAAACTTCGAGGCTGAAGGCCGAGTCAGAATTTTTTTCCCCAAAGATGCCTCAAATCTCTTAATAAAGGTATCTTCCTGGTGACAACAGTGACAGCGGAGCAGCATCATTCATTCTAAGTTAGATGGATGTCTTCCCCAAGTATATAACTTAAGCTTTACACAAATTGAAACTAAGGGCCCAATAGCATAGAGATGGGACTCTCAGTCTTTTTTTTATGATGGTTCGTCACGTTTCTCAACTCTAGGGGTCCTGCTCCTCTAAGCGGGGACAATTCAAGAAGAGTGAAGAGAGAGATTAGATTCATATAGATACATTCATATGGAATCGGGAACTAGTAGACCTCTTCTCCAATAATAGGAAAGTTCGAAGTCTTCTTTCTAGATTCAATAGTATTCAGTCACTCGGAGCCGGAGCCTCAGTTCAGTCCTTTCTTTCACATGAATGGCTTGCCGGTACGGCTTCGCTTGACTTGAACGGATCAGCTACGTTTACGTTTGTTATGGAACCGACCGCACTTTACTCTATTCGTCAGTGGACCAGCCAGGCCTTTTGAAAGATACTATGACCGCCCTCTTTGAAAGAATCTTTCCTTCCCACTGATGAACAGACGAAGTCGACTAACCAACTCACCAGCCAATAGCACACATTCTACAATTTGTGAGAATAGGAGATCCTCTGTCTTGGGGGCACGGGTGATACCATGCGTCGGTCTTTGTCTCGTGGCTGTACAAGGCCAATGGGAAGTCCCCAGTCCTGTCTCGGCGAGCATTGGCAGGAGGCGGGACTTAACCGAATAGGGTTCGTGAGAAAGACATTTTATTGGATAGCAGCATTTTCTTTCATATTTACATATTTAGTTGGTACAGCTGTTTACTCAGTAGTGGTTAGCAGCATAAATGTAGAGGTGACACGATCCGTTGATCAAAGCCTCTTTTTTCTTTGATCCTTTTCTCAAATCATGTATTGAATTCCTAGCCAGGAGCTCCATTCTTCCCTATCTCGGTCAGTACGAAAGGGCGCAGCCCTAACTGGAAAAGGAGTCTTGGTTCCGCTATCCCGGTGTGCTTCTACCGCCTCGTGGTTATCCAAAGCATTTCAATCAGGTTTCCCCAAGCAATTGGAGAGGAATTTGCTTTTGTATCGAGCGCTTATACTAGCTCAAAGCATAGTATCTGGGGGCTTTGTTGGACCCATTCAGATTCACCAAATACAAGACACATGGGCTTTTTTCTGGTTCACCACAGAAGGCAGGTTTTCTGCTACGTCTATGGTCCAATTCCAACTATGATCCTTGTCTACAGCCAACTCGATTGCATCGATCTTTCTCTATTCTAGGAGCACCCAATCAAGTCATTTTCTTGTAAAGTGGATGATTCCATCATAACAAAGAGAACCCTACCCAGTACAAAGATAGATCCATTCGTTGAGCTCGAGAGAGCATTTTGAACAATAACAACACTACAAAATCATTTCAATTCGGATCTGCACCATTGCTCTCAGCTGCTACAATTGCTTTAGTGGGAGCACCGGTAGAAAAACTGGTGGTCAGCCCCCAATCCTCCCTTTTTGAGCACGGCCCTCAACACGCAATATTGATTGTCACGTCACGTTGTCAGGAACACAACGGATTGCATCCCGAGCATTAGGTGAAGGGGTACGGTACTCACGGTATCAGAAATTCAAAGAATCTGCTTTACAATAGCCTTTAGTTTCATGTCATTAAAGATGTCGACGTAGCGAACCCGATTCTTCTAACTCAAGTCAGTAGTGAGCTTTAGACAGGAAAGTCTTTTGCTGGATTTGACTTCTTTCTGGTCCTCTATCTGGTCCAAAACATTATATTCCTAGATGTTAGGAAAAATAACTCGAATCCCCCAGTTGTTCGTTTGCTGTTTGGTCGCTGCTCAAGTGACAGTTTGCTTTCATGGAAATGAGTGCCATATCAAGGAATGTCGCAATAAGAGCTAAGTAATATAGGTTCAGTACAGTTTGAGTCGTACTGTCCAGAGTTGGATTCGTCACTTTGATTCGTAAAATCAGAAGTTTCCCAGTGTACCAATTTCTTGGTGAAGCAGGATGCTCATTGACAGTCCTTTTGTTCTATATACTTGTGTCACATGACTCTCCGGCGCCGTAATGAAGAGTACTTATGTATCCAATATCTCGCATGAACCACTTTTTTTAAAGAAAGGCCATAAGTGTGGTTGATTCTTTCCTGTGTATCTTCATCCTGCTCGTGTGGGGTGTGGGGAGTAGCTCTTTCTTGCTGAAACTTAGGATTGTGATCAACCGGTACCTCTAAGGCTGTTTTGCTCGATCGTGACCACTTTATAATAGGATCCCTATACGATATGGCCCGGCTTGCCTAATCCTGACGATGGGTACACGAAGGAATCCTCTCTTAGCGCGATAAGCTTACTTTCACTCACCTCCAGCAGCTGCTATTGATGTTTTTGAATGTGGGGGTACTTCTCGCTTTGCATAAATGCCAATTCATTCACTCCAAAAGTGCAGCTGAGAATCTTGCTGCTAAGCTATGCTCCTAGCTCCCCCCTCACACCTGGGAAGAAGGTCTTAGCAGGAGGCGAAACTTGAGCTGCTGGGTATTTATGTTAATTGATCGGGAGGTGGTAGGACTCGGTGGTTGTTGGCGGAAGTGAACCATGTCAAGATTGTAAACTGTTTTCAGGAAGACGAGGCCCAGAAAGAGGACATTCGGCCATCTGCCCCTTATGAAGTCCATTGATTGACTTAAACTTGATGAGAGCATTTTAAGCTTGACTTGTCGTATACCACTCCAAAATTCAAAAATATGGGTGGAATGGAAAAGGTAGCCTACGTGAACTGATTGCCCGAACGATGCTGTCACGATAGCCATTCAGCTCGAGTTGAGTGGTCCCACCTTGCATATGGCTCTTTTAGAGACCCAAGCGGCAATCCGGGAGGGTTAACAAAGGATGAAGAAATAAAGATTTTTTAATGCGGGATTTTCATACTAACCTACGAAGGGAGCCCCCTATTGCCATTAGTCAGAGTTCCATACTTCTCTATGACATTCTTCTCTAAAAGCAGGTTTTGGAGTCATCATTAACCAGAGATGATCCTGCGTCTTCGGTTCTGATTCGTATTTCAACATCCACGGGCGGGACTGATTGGGTACTTAATGTAGTGTCATTAAAAAGATGAGATCTGATTCCCCCGGATAGGCCGTTCTTCATTTAGGGAAAGAGCTAGGCGAACTGGACTTCGTTCCGTTGTTGCTTCTCCCGCCTACCACGGGGGCTAGAACTACGCAGTTACACGAGGAAAATCCGCACGCGCATAAGCAGCCTCATCCGAATCCGCTCCGCTTCTTCGGTAGTTACGCGATGAGAGCCTACCCCCTCGCCAACCCAACCTTGAGTGGTAGCTTCTTCCCCGGTCCATGGCCAATCCACCTAATCTCTCTCTGTCGGTGAGGTGCCGCAATTAACGAGAATTTCCGTCTCCTAATCCCCCTCACTTCTCTTTGATTTCCGGCCCCCTATCAACCCACTCATCTATTCAATATCGCTTCCCCTCCCTCTATCAGAATTTGTGTGTTTCCGGAATAAACAAGTCTTCCGGGCTCTCTCCCCTAGAGGCGGGTTTCAGAATCATGAACTGAACAACCTCCACCATCTTCTCAATTTTCTTGCCTCTACGATACCATAACTCTTCTTCTTCTCTTGTGGTGCCTAGGTGGTTGGCAGTGGAACTTGAAATAGATTGCTTAGATGTAGGGAGTTAGTTTCCATTATTTGCTCAGTGGGATTGATTCGTGGTTTGGCTTATGGATCGACTTGTTTCGCCTTCGGATCAAAATGCTGCAAATGAGGGTAAAGGGCATCTCTTGAGGTTCGATCAGAGGTTGAGTCATCGTTGTTGGGGCATCCCTAGCATTAGAAGATGGAGTGGATCGGTACTTGATTCCAGGAGAGGGCTTACTACCTTGTGGGCGGAGGGGGACCTCGAATAGAGCTACTTCTGGTCATTACCTCCTGGTACGAATGCATTGACTGGTCCTTCTCCTCCTCATTTTCTTTGTTCTGATCCTAGCGATGGCAGGTAAGAACCTCCCAACTCTGGTTCTCCCGGTCCATTGCTATCCACTCCACCGGACCCAGTAGCAGAGGTAACAGGCGAAAGGAAGTTAGGCTGAACCGAAAGGATCAAAGAAAAATATGTGCCATGAGCTTACAGAAAAGAAGGCGCAAGATGGAACGCTATATACTTCCATTTGATGGGAAAGATGGAACGCAGGAAATGGGACTCTAAAAAAAGAATCAAACGAGAGGAAATGACTAGTCTTTCTCCGTAAGAAAGTACACCGAATGCTGAAGAAAGTAGTCCTAGATCCTGATGCATGCATGTAGGAAGAAAAAGGTTCCGAGCCTTCGAACAGATATTAACTAAGTCTCCGCACGGAGTCTTGGCCGGCAACGGAATGATCGACCCGAAAACACAAGGTTTAGGCTACTGCGACAATAAGCAAAAGGAAGCCATCTTTCAAATAGTCTCAGATAAAGACTCATCTACAGGGCTCTTACCACGCCGTACCCCAGCAGTCCCTCGATTCCGTCGAATATTAAGTACTGGGCTAAGGTCGCCCCCTCCTATTAGCTATTAGTACGAGCTCTGCACCATCTACGTCTGGAAAAAGAAACCTAGGACTCAAGCAAGAGAAGATGATGAGGAGGGGCTCCAAGAATTCATATATCCCTGGGGCTACCTCTCAATAGAAAGGAGCAGCAGGACATCTGATTCCACAACTTCTTTAGTAAGAGAATCGGTTGTCTATGTCAATAAGCGTGATCCCTTAAGGTGACTGCTAGCTCGATTAGGATAAGTGAGTTGGCTTGCCCGGGAGGAATAGCCCCTTCATTTACTAGAAGTAGAGTGCTAAAGCCCTGCCCTACGTATCCTTTTTTTCCTAGTTTTGTTTTGTTAGGATTTCCATATCTACCCTCCTTCCTGAGCCTTTAGAGCTAGGGCGCGCTAAGCGATTCATCATTCCTTAGCACTCAATTCACACAAAGTAGATAGAGAGATCCCCGAAGTCTTCCATTCTGGTCGGAGAAGTGTGCTTTTACTTTAAGGTCTTTTGAAGCTTTTGAGTCCGCTGTTTCTTTGCAGCTTTCTTATGATGAGAAGAAGAGGGTCCGCCTCAAATGGAACATCTCACTTATTCCGAATCTCTATTAGCTCTCTCCTCTAATGGAATCTTATCCATTTCCCTACCCCAGTCTTATGGTTAGCCCTCAACTAACATGGCTTAGTCCTTCTACTCCCCTCATTCACGCCTTCAGTCATTACCTCAACGGCAAGGAGTTTATGACCAAGCCCGTAAAAGAACTCATCCGTTCTTACTGAGCCCAGCCATATTTCTATTTGGTTATGCTATACGCTAGTACTTGTTGCGGGGGCAGGCCATAGACCTACTAAGTAGATAGCTATATATATAGCTATATATAATTTAATTGCTCAAGTGTGAAAGCGGAAGGTCCTGCACATAAAAAATATTCCAGTGAAGAGACCTTTTAAAGCCTTTTATGACACTGGGGCTCGGACTGTTTACATCGCCTGAACCTACCTTTCTTTCCCTTCGTTCGTGGAACTCAGCGGTACAGGCATATAGATTGTGGAAAAGGGGAATCACTCCACTCTCTTCTAGCACAGCTGGAGGTCGAGAGCTAGCTAATTGATAAGAGTTTGGTTTCAAAGCGGTTACAAAAAGTGGATCGAATCGAGAATTCTTTCATTGCATAAATCAGAGTGTCTTGTAACTGCTCTTCAAGCGATAGATTTGATTGTGCCAAAAGGTGCTTTTTGAAAGCCGGTAACTGTTGGCTAAGATCCTTTCCGCTCCGCTTAGCAACACGCAATCTTTTTTGATTCACTAACAATTGAGGAAGAATTGAATGCATTAGATTAGATAGTATAGCACGGGGCAATAGTGCTTCGCCATGTTCGCAACGATCAATTTCCCAGTTACAAGGCGGCCGGCCAGGCGGATAACCAAGTCATATGTCATGGTTGCACTTATAAATAAAGAATACTTCGTGAGAACTCTTTTTTCCATGATCTCCATTTTCTTTTAAATAAAAAAGTGAGAATGAAAAAAAACCAGAATCTGGAATGATTTTGAAAGTCCACCACATGGAGCTATCGAAGAAAAATATGAAAGATCCAAAGCAGACCCGGTCCTTCATGTTTTTTCCAGTATAGCATTGAGAGTAAAAAGAAGCTGAGAAATGAATGCTTCCTTCTCAAGACCACTCTCCCTTCATATTCAGTTCCATTCCTAAAGTCTGAAAAACCCGGCTTGAAGAACCTCCAGTCTCTTTCTGATGAAGAATTCGTTACTCTCTCTTTCGAAAAGCCATTCCCCGGACAAAAACCCTTTTCATGCTATCCGCCATGGGAAGAACCGATCTCTTACTAATATGAAGAGAAGAAAAAGCTTTCGTTTCTTCTCACCGGTAGAATACACCCGAATATTGATCAGGAGACCCGTCGAAATCAAAATGAATTATGAAGAAGCGAAGCCAATTTTCTACCACCAGATCGGCCTACAACTTAACAGCTTCTAAAGCCAAATTTCGCCAACCATCAGAGATCAAAGCTGTGAAGCGTGGTGGACCACTCCATCACCACATAGAACTCTCACGGGCTTTTCTCAGAAACCCTTAGAGAAGGAAGAGAGAGGCCGAGCTACGACTAGATATAGAGTCTTATAGGAAAGGAACGAACAGCCTCTATACTCTTTTTTTTTCTTCTATACCTGCCCAATAATTCTTTAGAATCGCAGAATGGAAAGATGCACAGAAAAGCTCTCACAGCATGCCTTCAGTCAGCCGCAATGATGACTATCTCGACTTCGACAACACAAGACAAACAAAGTAGGTCATCACACAATACACCAGCCTGCCTGAACCCCTAAAACTTAAGTACCCAAAGAGTCGCAGCCCTCTCAGTTGCCCTCAACAAAGTGCAAAGTAATGACTTAAATATATGATGCTCAGGAAGTCAAGCAGCAAGGTACCAACCATCGGAAGGCCTAAGACCCAAAAAAGCATTCGGCCCAAGATCCTAAAAAAAGAATTTCGTAGAAAAGAGAGGAGAACAAGCCGCGACACTCAAAGCATGATGCACAGAGAAGAAGTTTGAGAGAAGTTTTATACTAAATGGACAACCATTGCACCACTCTAGCCACCCACCACAAAGCAGGTTGATGTGATGAACAATGCTCGGGCAATAACAAACCTGCTATATATCTCAGAAGTCTAGCTCATAACAGCCTCCTAGGAGCCGAGCCTTGCCTCCATTTTGATGTGAAAAGGGATATTATATTGGAAGGAACCTCTCAACTCCAATCCAATGCTCACTTGGAGAAAGAGAAGTGACTCTAGAAAAAACCAAGCAACAACAAGTCCCGAGTTGTAGAATTAAGAAGCAGCCTTCATAATCATTCAATGGCACGCACAAGAGGCCTGAATGCAGACAGAGCATGTCAACAAACAACTAAAACGAATTACCTGGAAGAGCCAACACGAGCCTTCCCCCAATCAGAGACCAAATAAAAACAAAGGAGCTAGATGAGATGCTCCTGAACGAGTTGCATGCAGCTTTGCTAACCTTTTTATTCTCAGCAAAAGGGAGGAGAACTCTCAGCTAGGCCAAAGAGAAGCCAAAGCCGTCTTACAGAAAAAAAGCTTCCAGCCACTGGCTTCTCTAGCTATGGCAAGCAAGGGTGGTCGTAGATCAGGACCAACTCGTCCTTATTCATAAGACGACGAACGAAGCTTTCCGGTGGACACGCTATCCTGCACTAGTCCGCTAGAAGACTAATAAGCGCTTCACTAAGGCTCAGACTCATCGTCCGACTCGACTAGCTCTCCAGCCTGAATAGTCACCGTGGTCAAGACCTATATAATGGCTCGAGGATTCTTCTCTCTAGAGTGCCAACATATCAACTACCAACTCAAAATGATCATAATGGCGACGTCACCACATGGTCTGTCCAACAGCCTAAGACATTCGGATAGACTCGAAGTTGCTCTTTCACAGCCTTCAACAAGTGTCCTGATATACATAGAAGACATACTCAAAAACTCTGCCGACACCTGTTAGAAGATAAAAGACCCGCCCGCCAGAAAGAATCAAATTATTTGCCTCAGAGAGGTCATCTTCTCTCCATAAGTACTATATCGACACATCACAAGGGGAACGTAGCTTTTGCCTGACTGTACTAAAAAGGCCGCACCGTAGGCAGTAGATATTATACCAAAGACTCCAGCCAACCCCCTTTGAAAGGAAAGAAGATCAAAGTTCTATGTGTGAAGGGGCTCAGGGTAGGGCGGGCTTTCACGAACCATACGAGCGTAGGCGGGCCAGGTGAGGTGGTCGGCCTTAGATAGCGGGGTGTTTCCATTACAGAGGAGGGCTATATCTCGCGCCATGTGCTACTGATGTGGGCCCAGTTAGTTATCTGGATTCAAATTGAATCGTGACGAATTAACAATCCTGGCTGTCATCTCGATCGACGATTGACTATCGATGACAGCCAAACTGAGACTAAGTGACTTGCTAAAGAAAGGGGACAACTTTAGAGTTGAAGGTGGGTCTCTCTAATTGAATAAGATAACCATCTCCGAGATCATATGATTCTTCCCCTTTGCCCGTTCCTCTTCTATTGATTTTCTCTACCTAGGGATATCAAAAGAAAAACTAGGGATTCTAACATACCCTTACCTGGAATTTTGTTATTTCTACAGGCTACCAAGACTAAGAGCCCTCCATTTTATTATACACCGGAAGCTAAAACATCAAACTTGGACAGAGGATCAAGATCATTCACGTTCATTTGGGCAATGTCATCTGACCTAAATGTGGAAAGGAGCTCACAAGCAAAATGATTCGGAAATCAATCGAACCACTTTGACTTTTTTTGTCCTATAGTCCGGGAGCCTGCCAACTATTCTTCGTGAAGAACCACTCGCTTAGAGTTCGGTGCTGCATGGAAATAGGCCTTTTGCTCCTATAGGTTCTGTGGCAAACCATCCTTCATGAGGAAAGGAGGCTACAATGGATCTCCTTGCGGGAAGGAAGAATGTTTTCTATTTCATTCCATGAAGAAATTTGCAATAGTTAACCGAATCTTTGCAGTAGCAAAGAATAAAGGAGCAAGCTAAGCAAGGAAAGGTCAGAATAGATTAGATCGATCAAGATAGGTATCTAGGTAGTTAGTTGTTTCTATAGGAAGCACAGCTATTCCACTAAGAGAATAGATAGAGCAACAACCTAAGAGCGGATAATAGCAGCTGCAGATGATTCCCCCTAAAATCTATTTCCTAGACCTGGAAATCTATGCTTTCTGGCTATTCACTTCCGGTCGGTGCGCCTACCCTTTGATTCCCAAGCTGGAATTGAACCAGCATCTCCGGTGGCTTTCCCGGCGCACTTCCCTTTATTTATTGTTATTGTGTTTACTGATAGAGCCCAACGGGAACCTCTGAAAAAGAGGAATTTGTACAGTAAGTAGGGCAGTCAAGGGCTTTTAGAGGATATCTATTTCGATCTGAACTCAGGTTATCCAGGTATCGGCCCTAAGAACATGTGCTAAAGCACCTTTCCGCCGATAAATCTGCTGAATAAGCTTGTGGGGGAGACTCAGCTGCTAGCTCAGATCTTCTTGTTTCGGCTTTCTTGCTCGTTAATGGGTGGGCCAAAGCAAAGCTCCTAGCATTAGCGAGAAAACTACCTATTTCAAGGTATATAATCGCTTAGCGTGCCAGGGCCCACAGAGTGGTAGGACCCAGACTGATAGATTTTTTCTATGGCGAAGGATCTGAAAGTGCGTAAATAGCTTTTGAGAGAATCCAGCTACTTAGGGTCTTCTCTTGAAGAGGTGTTTTAGACACTTGAATTTCTATCAATAACAATAGGAAAGAGCTTGCCTGATTAGAATCGTTAGGAAGTGCACTTATTTCATGTGTTAGGGCGGGGAAGAATATGCTGTGACACAACTAAAGCGGAAGACCTCTGGTTGTAACGGAAGCCAAAAGAGGAATTGGTTCGATGGTAGACCTGGTCCAAGCCTGGTAATAGACCCAAATCTCCGAAAAAGAAAGGGTCAATGGATCAGTTTATCACTTCGGCCTGCCTTATTCCTCTGAGGATAGGCATCGGGGCTAGAAGACTTTGATACAAAACCACTACGCGAGGCAGAATCTACAAACGGTCAAATTGTTTTTGTGTTTGTATAGTAATCCAGTTCGGCCATTTACTAGAGATGGCCGGGATGATGGGTAGAAAGTCTAACCGCCTGGTTTCGAATGGGAGAGAAAAAGAGGCGAATCTCAATGACCAGATGAATCCGCAACAATGGCATCTGCCAATATATTACGCTAGTGATAGAAGAAAAAGAGTGAAATGGGCTTAGAGGCAGCTAGAGACCTTTAAACCTCTATTTTACACCTCCCACTGTGCGGTTAGGTATTTATCTGATCAGTAAATAATGACTCTCAAACCCAAGCTTTTAAAAGTAAGTGTCGTGGCAATACGGCGAAAGCTGCCTAGCTTCTTTCTTCATAGACAGCGTAGTGATAAGAAAATGCTAATGCAGCTGACTCAGATCCAAGACGGAAAGTGGTTGATGACAACTTTGAGTAGGAGGACTAATTCATCACATCATATTGAATCCCGAGATCCTTCTTCCCTTGAGCGGCTCCTGAGCCCAGCTCGCCTTTTTTTAGAGACTTCTCACTCCCATTTCGGGCTAGACTATCGAAATCTTCAACTTCTGGCTAAGCCGACATAACATATTCAACCACGGATTAAGTCGACATAACATCCTCACGTTTAGTCAGGTTTTTCCAATTGGATGACCTTGCCGGAAGAAGTAGGGCTTTTTTGGCCTTCGGCTGCGCCTTCTGCTCGAGCTCGCCGTAGGAAACTTTCCTCCGATGCCATTATTATAGGAGTAACTGGTTTTGAAAAACCTTGCTTCGCTTAGCAGACAAGAGTGTGGACAGTATATTGAATCGCCTCTACTAATGCAAGTGCAGTTCTCGCTGCTCAACTATATAGAAGAGGCTTTTCTTCGTCTCGCACATGTGTAACAACAAATGGTGAACAACGAGCACCAAGCTCTTTTGCCTATGTGCTTACGAGGACTCCTTCACTTAATGACATTCCTTCCAGATCAAGTTTTGTATATTCTGATCGAGTAATTGCATATTCTGATGATTACTGGTTTCGGAACACGTCTTCAAACCAGATGCCTTCTGCAGCCGGATGTTCGACCAAAATATCAGGCGACACATATGCTCAACGGCTTTCTGGAAGTGAGGGAGATGGCGCATACTCAAACGAGGGGCTTTCCCACACTGATTTACCAACCTCTGGGGTCATACTCCTTACTTTCCCCAACCCTATCACTTTGACCTCATTTCACCTTTGTATACAAACATTGATAGGGACGAAGTGACTCGAGCAAAGCGAAGAGGGACTATGTGACTCGCAAAAGTAGGGAACTATCTTTTTTTCGCCAACTTACACTATAATTATAACTAGATCTCAGCCTGGAAAGGTCCTTTTAAAATTTACTTTCCTTTGTCTGATCCTGCCGACCTTTACTTTGCTTACTTTCCCACTAGCCTCACCGGCTTTCACAATATCTTTCCTAGGAAAGTTCCATTTGAATTTCTTTTTCGTTTCAAGAGAGACTCCTACTGAGTGGACAATGGCTGTAAGGTAACCAACCATTACGTATAATCCTTTATCAATGGAACCAATTAACTCCTAAAGGAGGAATGATAAGAAATAATATGAGAGTATTTTGTCATCCCCGTCACCCTGACTTCAAAACTCCCTTACACCCCAATCTGCCTGGATTGCTTGAGGACTGAAACTGGCTTGGCTCCACCACTTGAGCAGGCCCCATATGGAAATGTTCACATGAGTCTTCTTCAATTGCTTAATTACTTCATTATCTTTTTCCATCACCTGGGATTCCTTTTAGGCCTCAGTCTCGGCCGTTGGTTTATCAGATCTCAGATGTGCAGGCTCCATTTTCCCCCACGGGTCATGTGTTGGGCCTCCTCATGTATGACAAAATCCATATCATCATTGGTGCTGTATTGATCCATCTCGTCAGAGTCCATCCACAAAGATGCGGAGAGGGATTTTAGGTCTATAGGGTCTGAGCAACTAGGGCTTTCATCAAATGAAAGTGTTGAGGAATATGAGCAAGGGTAAAAGATTCATCACTTGCTGGGCTTTCAGGGAGTAATTGGAGGGGTTGTTCAGGGGTTGGGAGATTGTCATAGAAAGAATTCCACCGGAGCATGTGAACTCGAGGTGGGGGCTCCATCTCGTAAGTCTCCCAGATTCCAGTCATGTCTCTACCATAAGTTTCCCCCCTTTCTCTGGCTGGCGTGAGATGGAGGGACGGATCCCAACTCGACAACATCGGCTCGATCATGTTTATATTGGAAGGAGGAGGGTGGTCGTAGATCGGGTAGGGGATTGGTAGTTACATTGGGACGGTTGGTTTGCCCTTGGTGGCTCTATTTTCCCTGAATCAATAAGGTCTTGGATGTCTTAAACACCCTTACACACCGGTCAGTATTTTGGCAATTTGTCTGATGGTACTTGCAGTAGGCATTGGCTTTGTTCCTAGGAGGAAGATGATCTAGTGACCGAGATGGGGGAAGAGCCGTGAGTACACCATGCTTCTGCAGCTTTTTCAAGGCGCAGCTGAGAGTTATGCCCAACGGAGTGAAAGTCCTGGGTGTCTTTGGCTTTCCGTCAGACAATATATTGACTTCATTGTTCTTGCTTGTTCCCCCTTTCGCTTATGGATTTCTTCTTTCCTTTTGGATCTTCCTCTTTTACCTGTGATCCATGAGTCCCATTGTAGATAACATCTTTAATACGAGTGGCTGCTTCAATCAAAGAGTCATCAAAGGTCATCCCTTGGAAATAGAGAGAGTCATGGTATTGCCTACTCATGTTCTTTCTCCTTATCTAAACTTGTTACTTGTATTGTATGGGGAGAGATCGATCAATTGGGGAGCTTTGCCCTTCCAACAGGCCAGGGGCTAGGAAACCAGGAAAGAAGTTAATCTCTCATTTGGCCTCTCCTTGTTACCAAAATCTGGGTGTTATAATTAGATTATTTCTAAAAAGCATTGGCGATGTCATCCCGGGACGATTTCTCAATCTGTGCGAACCATCACCCAGCGGCCCCACTAAGAGTTCTAGAAAAGATTAGGGCCATCTGCTTCTGAGTGAGCCCCATAGAAAAGAGCCTACATTTGATAAAAACAGCTACAGATGAGTCTGAGGATAGCTAGTTCAATCGTATTTGTCTATGTCAGGCATCTGGAACTTTTCTTGATTAAAAACCTCTGGATAAATGGTCAATCCCTTCATGTTGAGCCCATGGTCTCCAGACCCCTTAACTTTCTTCAACTCTTCCTGTAACATGACTAGCTGCTCCCCTTATTCATTCAACAATTTTTCAATTTCAGTAGGGCAAGGAGGGCATGTTAAAAAGTTTGTCCTGGGTCAGGAGAGTATTCGCATATTGGTCATAATCATCAAAGACCTGAACCGGATGTGCTTGAGGTGCAGTAGAATGAGCTGACTTCTTTTTGGCCAACAGAGCCTTGATAATGTCGTGAGTGGTTGGTTCAGGCGGAACCGGGATTTCGGGTTCATCTTACATAGTATATACAATGGGAGATGAAGAATTTGGGGGTGTAACTTCTTCTACACGAACCAGTCGGTGAGATGGGCTGACCAAGGATGGTTCAAGGGGAACTTTCTTGCGGGATGGAAGGATGTTCAACAAATCCTCAGACAAAAACAAAGAGGATGATGTCAGTCTAGTGGTCTAGGGGGAAAAACAGGGTAGTCCTCGATGTTAAAGGTTGAGCCGGATAAGGTTCAATGAAATGGACTTGAAACTATGTGTGTATCTACCATCCTTTAGAATGTAACGAATATAGGAAGTGAAGGTGAAATCCTGGACGTCACTCTTATAGGATAGTCGTTCGATAAGTGAAATCGTGGAGATTGAAGATGGAAGCTTGCTCGTGCGGCACTCTTAGAGGAAGTTCAGGAGAAACTGCTTGTTATGTTATAGGATAGCGAGCCACGAAATGGATCATATCAGGCCACGTGATAAGCTAATCAACTCATTTGTGAACGATAAATTGGTTCCGTATCGATAGTGGAAGGTTCTTTCTTTAGGAAGGAGATGGGCTTTCTTTTCTAGTCAGGGCAGCCCTCTTATGCTTGCACTGATTAGTTCCTCTTTCCGTTCAGTGGGGCTTTCAAGCCCTGCCCGTGTGCTTTACCCGTAGGTAAATGAAATGTTCATTCTTAGCTTTCTTCTACGCCCTGAAATTCACTTCTAATACAGACAGAAGGATCTAGTAGCTCACTTCATGGAGTGAGGAGTTCATTAGCTCATGAAGAAGGAGGAGTAGCAATTTTAGCTAATCTCGATTGGAGTGAGGAATTCATGATCATGTGAAAATCGAACGGGCCGTTTGTTAGAAGTATCAGGCTAAGTCCGAAAGTGGCTAGATAGCTCAAGTAGAAAGAATAGAGAGTATGGTTTAGTCAAGCTCATGAACTATTTCATCCGATTCACAATCCATTCCAATCTAAGTTCTATGGGATAGTGAGCCAGTTTAGGTTCGAAGACAGGTAACTCAATAACTCAATCTCCGTAGTGGAATAGGGGGTTGCTTGCATACTTTGTTCAGACAGCACAGAATCAGAAGGGCACTGAATCAGAATATCAGTCTTTATCCTCCCAAACCTACCAATCTGATAAAAAACAAGCCGGGGTTTGGGGATTTTTATCACATTGAGATGCTGCCTTAGGAAGAGAAATCCGAAAACAAGCAATTTTCCCGGTAAAATGCAAAAAGGCCGATTTGAGATCCCATCTACGAGTGGAAATGGACTTGCTGGGAGTATTTATTCCATTAGACGAGGTTTCCTTTCCTCTCCGAAGGCGAGGTAGACGGTGCATAATACAATAAAGTCGCACGGTTACCCGCGGACTACAAGAACGTCGAGAGCCAGGCTTACTAAAAATGCCTATGCAATGATGTTCTAGGACAGGGTTCTCGCCGGCAGAGACGGCACATGACATGGTTACCGTAAAAGGTAATGAAGTCTGTTAAAGCGACACCACCTATTACTTCTACTTACATGAACGTGGTTTTAGTCTTGTCAATGATAGAATTGATGACATATATATATAACTACCACACGGACAGTTCCCCTGGGAAACAATGGTCACACTTGCCCTTTCTTATCTAGGAGTGCACAATCAGCTGGACCTTGGGTTACCATTAACCTAAGAATCCGGAGGATCCCGGCTAAGGTTCGCCTTAGTCACAACTAACAGTATTCTACACCTTTAATAGTGGTCAGATTACCTAAAACTAACCCAATGGTAAGGAAAAGTGGACCTCCATCACCTTCACCATTGATGTTGATTAGACAATATGGAGACTGTAGTATCAATCTTAGAGTGAGGCGGCTTTCTTTCTCTCTACCTCTAGTCAAAAGGCCTAAAACAAGGGGTCCTATCTCGGAGGAAAATTAGTCGGATTTTCGGCTTTTCGTTTCGCTTCGAGGGTGAGGATTAAGGGTTGGTCGAGTGGCTGAGCTTATCACTCCTGTCCAATCATCTTAGTCCCTCGCTTCTGTTTGAGCTTGCTCCTCTGTTGTCCCTGACTCCAATCCCTAAACTTCATGAATGAAGGGCGGGTCTCCGCTCCTTACCCTATCGGTCAAGTGGCTTCACTCTTTTTCATCTTCTGACTTGACTTGAAAGTCCATGTCCATGAACCAGAACGGACTTCCTTGCTTTCGTGCTTGTTTGATGTCACATATTTGTGTAAGGTTCAGAAGGATCTCAGACAGCTAGGCATTCCTTTTGCTCTCAGCTGGAAGTCAAGTGATTGGAGAATCGATAGTGTCTGCTGTCTCTATTCTCAAGTCAAGTAAATGTGTTGGGGAAGTTCAATTCTTTTCTAATGGCTAGCGCCCTGTAAGGCTAGTCCTGTCCTCATTAGCTCAAGGTCTGGTCTGGTCTCTTCGATGAGGCTTGTAATGTCTTGATGAGAGAAAGAAGGTTCTCGAACCGTGTGAACTTAGTATGCCTCGTATGTCATGAAAAAAGTCCAGTAGGTAATGACTTTTTTTTGATTAGACGATTTTCAGGTTATAACTCAAGCTCGTAGTCATAGTCAAAGCTCTTGCGAACTGCTTTCCTTTCCCGAGCCCGAGGAGATCCTGTTTCATTCAACTAGTCCAGTCCTGCTTGCTTGTTTGATGGCTTAGCAGCCTTATTGGCCCGTCTTAAAGATAGGCCCTCCCTCGATCTATGATATCAGAGAAGACTATAGTTGAAGATATGGGGACTGCTACTGGCATATTACTCCCTTCAGTTAGTCTTCCCTGTTGGCTTCAACAAAAATATCTCTACATATGCCGAAGATCGTACTATTGAAAAGCAAAGATATTCACTAAGCCTAAGTCAGTCCTTACCCCGGAAATCTTAGATCTACGAATAGATAAGTCTGAAGCGGAGTTCAGCTTAAAAAGCAATAGCTTCGGAAGAGATGCGTCTTTCGCCGGGTATTCCCATTATGTCTAGATTTGAATAAGGGGCCTATCGCTTTGATTCAAAAGTTGCTGATTCAATAGCTACGGATAAGTAAAAGCTTGCTACAGAAAGAAAGTAAAGCAGGCAGTCGAAGAACTGCAGTAAGAAAGGAAGAAAGGAAAGCAAGAAAGCAGGCAAAGTCTAGCTGCCTATTCTATTACGAATGTACCACACATTGAATACCGTTGGCATTCTGATCCTACTTTCGCTGCTACAGAAGACAAGCAATAGGAAAGAAATCCCAATAAGATAAGGTGCTTTCAAGCGGCAAGCCAGCAGGCAAGTAAGAGAGAAAAGTAGCTAGGGAGGGAGGAGAGATTGAGAATATTCCGTACCCTTTACTGTAATGGTTTTGGGTTTAGAATCCTAGCGCACTGAACTAGGGCATCGTCTCTCGCAAGAGATTGAATCGAAGGACTTCGCCTGAAAGCTATGATTGGTATGCCTAGGTGCTTTCTGAGCAGCCAAGAAGCCCAAGGTGAGGCCTAACGGACCTGCTAAAAACAATGCCTTACCACTCCATGGGCCTTAATGGCACACATCTTCTAGTCGGCAGCCTCTATGTAGGCATTAAAACACGAGTTTAAGCTGTCTTTGCTAGAAACCTATTTGAATGAGTTGAAAAGGCCAAGGGGAAGAATAATAGATAAAGATCTTGCCTCAAAAGGCATATAGCTCTTATGAAAGATTCAGTGGTATACTCCACTATAACTTGTTTACCTGTTTACCTGTGTCGTGGGGTATGGTCAGTTCACCAGCCAAGGAAAAAGATAGCGCCATCTGATCTCAATCTTTCTGCATGCTTAAAGCCCGAAGTTACGTATGAATAGTAAAAGGAAACTTATATATCTATCATGGAGATGCTCAATCAATGAGACCGACTCTTTTGAATTGAATCTTTCATAGAGGGCAGAAGGATCAGCTTAACTAATCTCTGAAAATGCCCGTGCCTTAAGGCGTAAGCGTTGGGGTTAAAAACCTAAAAAGAAACTAGGCTGTTCAAAGCATAGATCCCATGCCATAAATCAGTTTCGACCGGAAGTCCCCGATGACGAGCAGGCGGACCATACATAGAAGGTTTCATAGAAGCAGATGAAAAGGTGCCCTTCAGAACTACCTTGGAAAGCGCAGTCGTGAACCCTAAAGGCAGTTTGTTAGGAAAGATCTTTAGCATGATTGAATCTCGTGAGCATGAAACTCCTTTATTCTTTGCCCCAAGCCCCAAAAGATTAAAAGATTTATAGGGAGCTTTGCTTCCTTATTTGACCCAGGGTTTTCCTCCGGGAGCCATCCTCAACTGGTACAAATACAAACGCTCGTCAAGTGAGTGATGACACTGGCGAGTGAACTGCAAAAGTGTTTGCCTTTAAACATACCGCACCGATTTTCATCAATTCATGAACTGTCTTTTTTTTTTTTTTTTTTTTTTTTTTTTTTTTTTTTTTTTTTTTTTTTTTTTTTTTTATTTTTTTTTTTTTTTTTTTTTTTTTTTTTTTTTTTTTTTTTTTTTTTTTATTTTTTTTTTTTTTTTTTTTTTTTTTTTTTTTTTTTTTTT
>JAREIK010000798.1:72541-102541 GCA_029783825.1 Sapria himalayana
TCGCCTTTCTCATAGAACAATAAGAACAAGTGGTATCTCCTAGCTAAGGAAAGACCTAGTTCTGTAAGCGAAAGGCATAGAAGGGGCTGAATCAGTCTCGGAAGTTGCCGTTGTAAAGGCTCGCCGGTAAGGCATTCACCAGCTGTTCTTTATTTAGTTGCTGTATTGGAAAGTCCTCTGAATTCAACTGGAAAATGTTGATCAGTAGCTGAAGTAACAGATAAAGAGTAGAATAATCCAATCTTTATAGCTCAGCTGGAGTGGACTCCTGCCTAAGGATTGGAATCATAAACTCCAGATTCTTCGGCTGTTCCAGGAGCTGTAGAAAGGGATGCTTTAGCTGTTGAGGCGAAGAAGGGAATTGAGGTAAGGCTGGCGGAATAAGAGAATGGAGTTACTAAGCTACTGAGCTAATGGCCTAGAAGTCAGTGGAGTTAAGACAGCTCGTAGCAGTATCGGAATATGATAGAATCCCTTATTTACTTACCTATAGGCGAGTGATCACTGAACGATAAGAACAAAGCCACTTTCATCTATAACCGGAGTTAAATGAGGTCTATAGGCCTTACCCGGAACACTTTCTAACTAACTGTTAGCCAGTGAAGTGATTGCTGGGAGTGATCACGAACGAAGGATGAATAGAGGCGTAGTCTATAGCCGGCATAAGCCGTAACAGGAGTTCGAGTTTGAGTTACTCCAAGAACTACAGGGAATGACATAGTAGAGCTAAAGCCAATAGCCGTAGCAGTGAAAGCTGTCTATCAGAAGGTAGGAAAGGTCATCTTGCTCTAGCAGTCAACGAATCGGAATCGGAATGGGAGGATCTTGTTACTGGTTCAATACCAGAAAGGGAATAAGTTGAGGAATCTACATATGAAATAGTTCCAATTTCGGCACAAAGATCAGGTTTATAGGCAAGAAATGGTGTAACATCAGAGTGAATAGTTTCCTTAGCTGGTAATTCATTCACCTCTCCTCTCCGAGCTATCTATCTCTAATTCATTTACTTGACTTACGAAAACTTCAATTCCTTAGACATCGTAGGCTGATTATTGCCATGATTGGCCAACAGTATCAGTTCAATCTGGCATTTCATCCTTGGTAAGGGTGTACACTATCAAGGAACCAGTAGTTGCATTTACAGCAGAAGATTGATGGCATACTTCAAAAGTGGGAGTAGAAGCAATTGTATTTAATGCTACTAGGGCGGCTCCTGAATTAATTGATTGAGTTATATGGGAATAAGAAATCCTCCTTAAGAGTGAATGGCTTCCCCGCCCCACGGTTATGATCATTTCTGGACCGCTCTAACCTTCTCTTCAGCATTCGAGGTATCTATAGACGTTCCTTCTCTTAGGAAGATCTACTTCTAATGATGCCAGTGGTTGATACCAGGGACAGTGGAAGTGGAAATGCGATCCCGGGGCATTTTAGTGTCTAAGGGCTGTTGGAAATCTTAAGCTACGACGGAAGGGGATAACGGCTAGTTGTGCTTACTAGGTACCTAAAGTGCTTGGGGCAAGCCTTGTAAAATAATAATAGAAGTTCCCCGGTGAAGGGTCTACTGAAGCATTTACAAAGTCAACAGTTGAATTAGACAGGACAGGAAAAGAACCATCTTAAGCTGTTTTGGCTTTAAATTAAAGAGTAGGACTTTCTCTATTAGCTTTAAGCATTCCAGGAGAGGCCGAAAACCATTCCAACAAAAGGCCTCGAAGAAAAATGTGAATCTTTAGCTGATAAATTTCCCTGGGGAAGGTCCAATAAAGATTGCTATCCTACTATTTTTTTCTTACATTCGTCTGCTGAGAGGGATGGACTTACTAGAAGGTGGTGCAATAAAGATTCATCAGCTGAGCTATCTAGCGTCAATGCGGTAAGAAAAGACCTATCCTTCTTCGAAGCTGAAACTAGCCGGCAAGTCAAATAGTGAAAGTTGCTAGCTTCAAGTAAAGTAAATGAACCATCTCCAGGTGAAAAAGAGTACCTGGAGTGCCGGGCAAGATAGTGAAGGAGGTCTACTAACTCATCCATCTGATGAAGGAATAGCCCTAGTTCGAGTTGGAGTTAGAAGAGGGCGGCAGAAAGTGTAAAGTCTCCGTGTTCAATTGCTAGCCAATCAAGGCAGGCTTACAGGAAGAGGGATGGAGTTAATAGAGTTTCAATTGATGGGCCTGAGAGGTAAGAAAATCTCATAACTTTCTGCTAGTAGAGGAAATTTCTAACCATCGGAGGGTTATAAAAGTTAAAATAAATTATTAGCCTTTCCATAGGTGCAGTTTAAGTTCTAGCTCTTTATTTAGTTGTTGGAGATGTAATACGACTAGCATCAAGCCTTCATTCTTCAGTAATAGTTCCAGTGGAGGAAGAAGAAACAGAAGGTGAAGCTGAATAACACTAACGCTTACACGGATGATTGAAAGCGGGGAAAGGCGTAGAAGGAGTAGAGAAAGAAGCTAGGCACTCAGTCTATGGGCAATGTAATTGGCGAGGGTGTTATATTCCTAACTTTTCTGAGCAACGAAGGCGTCAGCGACGTAAGATTTCACCTCTCCACAGTGGGCCTACGAGGGTCCTTTGGAGGCTGACCTATCTAGGTAAGGGTCCGACAACGAGGATTGCATTGATCCTACTGGGAAATCTAGGGGCCTAGGAGGCATGGCATCTTTCTAACTTCCATCAGAAGGGTTTAGAAGAAGGTAATTGAGCTTAAATTTTCCCATACTTGTCGAGTGAGAGTGGAATCCTGGCTGAAGCATTCAATTTATCACCCCGCTTATGCCTCTTACCGGAGCACTCTTCTTAATTTGAGTTTCCATCTTCTCCTCGTCCCTTTAGTTATCGGCTCTTGGGAATGTAGGTTAGTTTCCAGCATCACTTAGCTTTGTAATAGTCAGGTCTCTAACTCACTATCAAAGGATGGCTTTCTCGACCTTCCCAGCTGTGGAGGAATCAGAAACTACTACATCTCGCTCTACTGAAGTTGAGGCAAGTGACACTACTTCGGGTCCCAGCCTTTGATGATAACAAACTATTTAGTATAGAGAACCAACGATCTCAGTTCCGATAGTTGAAGCGGGAAGACTGCGCTATGCGAATGGGATATACCCCCCCCCCCTTTTGTCAATGGGTGACTGATCTTGATGCTTCAGAGAACGAGATAGTGCTTTTTTAAACTCTTTTGGCTTGATAAAGGGCTTTTCCTGGGTCGAAACTACCTCTTATGTACCTGCCGGTGTTTCGGGTGTGTGGGATTCATTCTTTGCCTCTTGGATTGCTTTCTTTCTTTGCTCTAGAAGCCGCATCTCCCCCCGCTCCCCTATGTTTCTGTGAGTGTTTTAGTTTCGGTTCCAATGCTTGCGTACTAACTTAGTTGCTATGATAGTCACTCTTGGATCATTGATTCCGACTACACTCCCTAACCTGATAGTGAGCTTCTGAGCTTATGGGTAAGATATGCCTCTATGAGCTATACTATTCTATGTCTAGTAGTGAGGGGTTTGCTGCGTCTCGTAAGGTGTATTGCCCGAATCCCTTACATGGAACTTCCCTCGACTTGTTCCTTCCCCCAAGAAGGTAGGTAGGCAACTCTCTCCAGAGAAAGCAGTTGAGAAATTTTGTTCTTATACTTGTTTCGGTCCAACTGTCTGCCTGCTTCATGAAACAATCCCATTCACTTTTTTTTAGTTTGTGAGGAAAGCCTCACCTGCTAGACAAGATGCAATCACAAGAGAGAGAAAGTAGAGCTTATGCCTAGGAAGATTTACAGTAGACATGCTCTTTGCATGTCTGAGTTTGCCAGGTATGAACTCCTCCCTTCTAGTTACATAATTCCTTCAAACATACTCTTTTTTATCTCCTCATTCCTTAGCCCCTCATTGATTGTTTAGAGCCTGACTTGACTTGACTCTAAAAGAAAGTAGGGGTGCGCTAAGCGATTCATCATTCCTTCGCTGCTTTCGTACACCAGGGGGTGCTAGTTGAGCAGCCTCCTCTCGCCGTGCTCGGTTCCCAAAGCAAAGCATTTAAAGAACACAGGGAGTGGCCGGATAATCCTTATGATTTTCATAGTTGAGGTTATTATTTCAATATTACATTAATCGAGGTTGAAAAAGCACTGGCGTAGGGAAAGGCCCTATGATGGGGGGAGTCGAAGTGTCCATGGTAGGCGATGAATGGATGAGTCGATCAAGGCAGGAGGTTGGATTCAATGCTTAGTCTTCTATCCCTACTCTTCCCGGGTTGGTCGATAATTCCTCAACTATTGGGTAAACATAGATCCTAGAGAGCGAGTCTAAGCAGCATTACTAGAAGAAGGAGTTGATGAGGTTTTTAGACTCAAGGCTTCCGTTACTTAAATTAACGACTTCAACTTCAATGGATAAACCTACTTCTCATACTAAATTCACTGATTTACGAATCACTTTATTTGACTTTTCGAAAGTGGAATGCCAATCTCGTTGAATAGGCTAAGCCCTTGAATGAGAGCTCGCTTTCACACTCCTAATTATTATTTATACAAGATATATCGATCGGGAAGAGATATATTTAATAACAGTCGGGAACCATCTATTGAATAAGAAGAGCGGACAGATGACAGGGCAAGAAGAGATAGATCTATTTATAGAATTGTATTTGTGGACGGGAATTGTACTGATGACTAGTTGACAGAGGACTAGAGTACGAAATATGAAAGATAGAGTACGAGATCTTCCCGGGCAGGCTTTCAAGAAATGAATGAATGTGGACTCCTGACACATAAAGCCCTTGCCACTCGAATCTGTCGATAGGGGAGAACAAATGAAGTGTATAAGATGCAAATACTCTTTAGTTATAGTATTCCCTTGTTAAGGAAAGCATTTGTCGTACTGGAAGAGCTAGGCTAGCACATGACTTAGTGCCATTAGCCTGGAGTCTTTATTGGACTATTTAAGTATGCCCCTATATAGTAGAAAACTGATAGAAGAAGCATGGCAGCACCATCCCGGCTACATTTCTTTTTTCTTTTGTTTTTTTACGCAATTTTCAATTAAGTTTCATTCTGTTAATTCAATATCCGTCTATCCTTCCAATCCAATCTATTCTAAGGTGTCCGGAGGAAAAGAAAGGAGGGATTGATCGACCAACTTAAACAGATCCATAACCTGCTTCCATCTGTCCTGAATGAGGGAATTAAGGCGGTACAGTCGAACTGCATGATTCTAGGGTGGGTGATAAAGCAGCTGTATCCATATCAAGCCTACCAAAAATCTTTTCATCCCGTCTCTGAAATTTTTGCCATCTCTGTGGCCCTACTTCAAAGCCACAGAATGTACTTGCTTCCCACGGTGCGGTAATGGGAATTCTCTATGCTGGCTAGCTGACTTGCTAGCTTTTGAAAGGTTTGGATGTAAGCCCTCAAGCTTGATCAAGAAGGGTACATTTGCAACTGTATAAAGATCTGGCACTGTCTTCTCGAAATCGGAAGCTAAAGGAAGAGGAAAAAAGAAGCTAGAGTGAATACGATACGAGAGGATCGAGACCAACGTACGAGGGGGGAGTCCACACCAAATATGGCTTTTTTAACAAAGATAAGGTCACTTTCATTGTTGAAGGCGCCTTTTGAATGCCTTCAACAGCCCCAGTTTGAGACCAAAAGAAGAAGACTTTCGATGCCACTGGATTGAGCAATAGGGATTGATTGGATAAGAACACGCTTGCATGAATCCCAGGATAACAGGGACTAAGTTGCTCGCATGAATATAGAGTAATAAAGCCCGGATAGGGGGACAACTAGAATAGCTTTTCCTGATCTCTCCTAAGGCTTACGGGACTGCCTTTCTCTATAATCCTGGAAATGGGAAGAGGGTTTAAAAACGTAGGACAAAGCTCGGTATCGATGCTGTAAGAAGGTAGACCATGATACCTGACTCATCGATGGAAACTGGCTTCCTAACAGCAGGACGTAGGCTAGACCAAGGAAGCAAACTAGAGAGTGTAAGAATGTGAGATTTGAAGAAAGGGGAGGGCGAAGAAAGTAAGTCCAGCTAGCAAAATGAATGCTTTCAAGCTGAATGCGTAAATTCCCTCTAGGTGAATGTGAATAAAATTCCCTCATTGCGTACTTAAGACATGAATGAACCATCGAGTTAAATAGTACCTCTTCTTATTCATCTTTCCTTAAACTCCTGAGGAATGAGAGATTATTATGCCCTGCCTCCAACACGTATGCTATTTATGCTTGGTCTTCTGAGAGTTAGGAGATCTAACCGTTGAAATGCGATTCCGCGATTAAGCGATTTTATTGCAGAGATTGATTAGCCTGACTGCTTGACCTCCTCTCTCTTAGCTAAATAGGGGGGTTATCGAGATATTTGTGATCTCTTTCCCTGATGGGACTCTACTAGAGAATATATAGTTTTATCATTCATATTGTTTACCGTTATAAGATTGTGCTTACGCATTAATTAAAAAGGGATATCCGAGCATTGGAGTATATTTATCTTTTTCTTCTTAATAATATCTGATATCTTGGCTAGCCCTTGGCCTGGGTCATCTCTCTCTCTTACTACAAGTAACTTAGCTTAGTCCCTCTAGTTCAGGACGTCATGCTGTTAGACGGAGCTTTCTGTTACTGGTCCTCCTACTTTTACTGGGTAATATTTGAGGATGCGGCACACAGGAATCTTGCATGCAGGTGTACTAATAAATGATTTTCCAGCTTTATTTGGAAGGCACTCCCTTTTCATTTATTTTCAGGAAAAACTACTTTTGAAGTCAGTTAAAGCTAGGTCAATCCAGCAAGGGGGAAAGCCTGTGAGAAAAGGAGTTCCAGTAGAAGTCAGAGTGCCTCACACAGTATCCATCATTACTTATTTTGAAAGCAAAAGCCAGCAGCATCAATAACTCTTTCTTAGGACCTTAACAAGACAATAGCAGTTGGAGTAGCAGCAGTAACAGTTGAAGTTGCCAGTCATGCATTCCTAAAAGCAAGTTCATTTGAAAGAAGGAGTTTAAACTAGGCAAATAGTGCTCACAAACCTGATTTACTTTCTTTAGTAGACAAGATAGGGGTCAAACAATGAAGCCAGTTTCCTGTAAGGCATTTACAGTTCTAAGGGTTGTAGGGCTAAGTAAGGGTAAGATTCATTAAAGGGAAATAGATAAAAGAGACAATCTTTCTTGCCCTGGTAGGGATATTGCGAAAAGAGTGTTCCTTAAGTATAAGAGCTGGAAGGAAGAGAGAGAGCCCATTCGGCAATGCACATTGTTTTGGCCCAGCGTATGAATATACGGATTTTTCCAATTCCTAAAAGTCCGCGTCTTAGATTGATATAGCTAGATAAAGCAGCCCTTCCGGCGGACCAAGGAGTACCCACAGCTGTCACGCTTCTCTGCTTGGCCTATGTTGAATAGGACTAGCAGAAATGGAAGTCCTACCAATCCATATAATGAATACGAGATTGGGAGTTTTCGAAGATAGGGAAGTGCCCGCTTCCCGCTAGAAAGAAAGCCAGGGAAGCTATCATCGCGCCGGATTGGAGTGTCCTTTCTTTAGGCATTAAAAGCAGATAAGCAGGAGTATATGTAGTAGCTTTTTGGCCTCTTTCCCTGGGCTTACTAAGGTCAGGACATACCAATCGTTTGAGTTAGTAGCGAGAGGCCCCTTGCAAGTAAATGAATCCACCCAACCATTCTTTCCTTCTACTACTCTGCCTTCCAAATCTGCTTTTGAAGTCCCTTTTAAGATCCTCTAAAGAAGTGAATGACTAAAAGGATCAGGACGGAACATAATTACTGACTGCAAGCGGGCTGGAGGGCAAGGGCTTGTTGGCTTCACAGATTAACATATTCGCAAAGAAAGATAATATGATCTCTACCTCCTATAAGGACTTATGAGTTGATGATCTTATCTTGCTCCCCCCTCAGAATGGTTACTGGACCCCCCCTTACATTTCGAATCTCTTTCCAGCTGTCTCCTTTTAAAGGAGCAATTTTATGGAAGTCAGTGAAATAGCAAGAGTAGCAAGTCTATGAGCAATCCAGATTTTTTGGGTAAGAAGGTCCGAGGCTTTTTAGGGCGATAAGAAAGATTCCTGACCCCTACGTCTCTTGACATAAAAGAAAATCCATATAGAACGCCCGGTGGTGGAATCCAAGTTCCACTAGTCACTTTCGCCCGATTAGTCTATGTAACGTGGCGTACAAGATTCTCACTAAGGTTCTCGTTAACTGCTAAAGCCCTCTTTCTTTGGAGTTGTTCTGGTTCTCGTGTTCTATGTTTTCTCTTTGTTTGTTGGTTTGTCTGCTTAGTTGAGGAGGGAGAATGTATAAGAGAGTCTAATAAGAGAAGTTTCGGGGTTTCCGCTGTTGCCTTTTTGTAGGTCGGATGCTATACCTTGAGCACTAACGATGAACCCTGGAAAGAGCACTTTTGATTGCCCCTTAGCCTTCCGGTTTATTGCTATATAAAAGCTTTCCAACCAAGCCGAGATGTTCGCCTCGATACGGTAGATAAGTGGAAGGTTCGCGATAGGAGGACTGGCCCTTTACTTGCATGGGATAACGAAGCCGCTCGAGCTCGAATGCACTAGCAAAAAGCACATTCTTAGACTGAACTAAAAGATTGTAGCATTGAAAGAGCAAAAACTCTGCTTCACAATTGCAGAGCGGCTTGTCTGTCTCATGCTCATGGTAGGCAATTTCCTTTTTGCTGTCGACTTTTAAAGCTCTTTTTTGCATGCGTTCTACTCTATCTTATCTGCAGTGGGTCTTATCAGCTTATGTACTAAGCGAAGCCACCCTCGGCCCTAAGCTATCTTCCCGCCCTCCCCCTATCTCTAAAGGGGAGAATCCATGAAGCACAGGGCTGGATCATATCACTTTCTAGAACATCAGAGAGGTGTTCTCGTAAATTAGAGCTACTAAGGCACCCACATGATCAAACCGCATTAGGCGCTCAGATCAAGATGCCCTGAACCCAAGGAGGAAGGCCAACAAAAAGGCTGTATGAGCCTATTCCCCCTTCGTTGATCGCTTCTATGCCAATCCATCTTCTCATTGATAGGCACTACAGCTAGCCGCCTTCCATGGCCTTTTGTCCTCAATCTTGGTCACTTAGTCATTCCTAGTCTCGCTCAGTCTCACGAGTGGAAATGGATCTCTCCATGGCAGGGAGGATGACTTTCAGGCAGTCTTTGGTAACTATTGATTTTAGCTTAACTCCTAGTAGTGCACTTACAAGCCTAAGAGTGGCTTAAAAGCTCATTATCACAGAAATGAAGATCGAATGTTTACTAATTAATATCATCCAGCATTCTGAACCAGCCGCGAAGAAAGGAATATGGTCAATCACTTCACAGCACTTGCTTTCCCTAAACTATCGAAACTTACAAGAAAAATTCTCTGGTCACTGACACCTCTTCGATCGACCGAAGCAAGAGCACCAAGTTTAGTAGCAGCAGCCACAAGAGCCTCAGGCTAAGCTAGCTCATCATGTGAGAGCAAGGAGGCCTTTTAAGTAATTCCAGCCTCCGACCAGACGTCCGATAGAAAGTGAAGTGCGTCTACCCATTGATGGATCCACACCCGAATTGCTCAAATCTAGTATAGTGATAGCAAGGGGACCTCAGAGCTTGCATTCGATAGCATTCTCAATTCAGGCGTTCCACTACCTGCTGGTTTAGTCTTAGAAGAGAGAAATTATCGATTTTGTCCTAGAACAATAAGAACAAGTGGTATCTCCTAACTAAGGAAAGACCAAGTTCTGTAAGCGAATGCCATAGAAGGGGCTGAATCAGTCTCGGAAGTTGCCGTTGTAAAGGCTTCACCGGTAAGGCATTCACCAGCTGTTCTTTATTTAGTTGCTGTATTGGAAAGTCCTGTGAATTCAACTGGAAAATGTTGATCAGTAGCTGAAGTAACTGATAAAGAGTAGAATAATCCAATCTTTATAGCTCAGCTGGAGTGGACTCCTGCCTAAGGATTGGAATCATAAACTCAAGATTCTTCGGCTGTTCCAGGAGCTGCAGAAAGGGATGCTTTAGCTGTTGAGGCGAAGAAGGGAATTGAGGTAAGGTTGGCGGAATAAGAGAATGGAGTTACTGGGCTACTGAGCTAATGGCCTAGAAGTCAGTGGAGTTAAGACAGCTCGTAGCAGTATCGGAATACGATAGAATCCCTTATTTACTTACCTATAGGCGAGTGATCACTGAACGATAAGAACAAAGCCACTTTCAGTTATAACCGGAGTTAAATGAGGTCTATAGGCCTTACCCGGAACACTTTCTAACTAACTGTTAGCCAGTGAATTGATTGCTGGGAGTGATCAAGAACAAATGATGAATAGAGGCGTAGTCTATAGCCGGCATAAGCTGTAACAGGAGTTCGAGTTTGAGTTACTCCAAGAACTACAGGGAATGCCATAGTAGAGCTAAAGCCAATATCCGTAGCAGTGAAAGCTGTCTATCAGAAGGTAGGAAAGGTCATCTTGCTCTAGCAGTCAACGAATCGGAATCGGAAAGGGAGGATGTTATTACTGGTTCAATACCAGAAAGGGAATAAGTTGAGGAATCTACATATGAAATAGTTCCAATATTGGCACAAAGATCAAGTTTATAGGCAGGAAATGGTGTAGCATCAGAGTGAATAGTTTCTGTAGCTGGTAACTCATTCACCTCTCCTCTCCGAGCTATCTATATCTAATTCTTTTACTTTACTTACGAATACTTCAATTCCCTAGACCTCGTAGGCTGATGATTGCCTTGATTGGCCAATAGTATCAGTTCAATCTGGCATTTCATCCTTGGTAAGGGTGTACACTATCAAGGAACCAGTAGTTACATTTACAGCAGAAGATAGATGGCATACTTCAAAAGCGGGAGTAGAAGCAATTGTATTTGATGCTACTAGGGCGGCTCCTGAATCAATTGATTGAGTTATATGGGAATAAGAAATCATCCTTAGGAGTGAATGGCTTCCCCGTGATCATTTCTGGACCTCTTTAACCTTCTGTTCAGCATTTGAGGTATCTATAGACTTTCCTTCGCTTAGGAAGATCTACTTCTATTGATGTCAGTGGTTGATACCAGGGACAGTGGAAGTGGAAATGCGATCCTGGGGCATTTTAGTGTCTAAGGACTGTTGGAAATCTTAAGCTACGATGGTAGGGGATAACGGCTAGTTGTGCGTACTAGGTACCTAAAGCGCTTGGGGCAAGCCTTATTACATAATAATAGAAGTTCCACGGTGAAGGGTCTACTGAAGCATTTACAAAGTCGACAGTTGAATTAGATAGGACAGGAAAAGAACCATCTTAAGCTGTTTCGGCTCTAAATGAAAGAGTAGGACTTTCTCTAGTAGCTTTAAGCATTCCAGGAGACACCGGAAACCATTCCAACAACAGGCCTCGAAGAAGAATGTGAATCTTTAGCTGAGAAATTTCCCTGCAGAAGGTCCAATAAAGATTGCTATCCTGCTATTTTTTTCTTACATTCGTCTACTGAGAGGGATGGACTTACTAAAAGGTGGTCCAATAAAGATTCATCAACTGAGCTAAATAGCGTCAACGAGGTAAGAAAAGACCTATCCTTCTTCGAAGCTGAAACTAGCCGGCAAGTCAAATAGTTAAAGTAGCTAGCTTCAAGTAAAGTAAATGAACCATCTCCAGGTGAAAAAGAGTACCTCGAGTGCCGGGCAAGATAGTGAAGGAGGTCTACTAACTCATCCATCTGATGAAGGAATAGCCCTAGTTCGAGTTGGAGTTAGAAGAGGGGGGCAGAAATGTAAAGTCTCCGTGTTCAATTGCTAGCCAATCAAGGCAGGCTTACAGAAAGAGGGATGGAGTTAATAGAGTCTCAATTGCTGGGCCGGAGAGGTAAGAAAATCTCATAACTTTCTGCTAGTAGAGGAAATTTCTAACCATCGGAGGGTTATAAAACTTCAAAGTAAAGTATTAGCCTTTCCATAGGTGCAGTTTAAGTTCTAGCTCTTTATTTAGTTGTTGGAGATGTAATACGACTAGCATCAAGCCTTCCTTCTTCAGTAATAGTTCCAGTGGAGGAAGAAGAAACAGAAGGTGAAACTGAATAACACTGACTCTTACACGGAAGATTGAAAGCGGGGAAAGGCGTAGAAGGAGTAGAGAAAGGAAGCTAGGCACTAAGTCTAGGGGCAATGAATTTGGCGAGGGTGTGATATTCCTAACTTTTCTGAGCAACGAAGGCGTCAGCGACGTAAGATTTCACCTCTCCAGAGTGAGCCTACGAGGGTCCTTTGGAGGCTTACCTATCTAGGTAAGGGTCTGACAACGAGGATTGCATTGATCCTACTGGCAAATTTAGGGGCCTAGGAGGCATGGCGTCTTTCTAACTCCCATCAGAAGGGTTTAGAAGAAGGTAATTGAGCTTAAATCTTTCAATCTGAAAGAACGGAAGCGGAAGCATCAAGCCTACCTACCGGAAAGAGCATCTGCATATTCCACTCCAGCAGGGCAATCAAGGGCAGGGGCTTTAGCGGAGGTTCCGACGAAGGGTGTGTCCTTTATTGCTTTTTTTAGTTGTTGGTTGAATGCTTTTTTCTTGAGATGTCTTATTTCGAGTCGTTGACTCCTTTTCTTGTCGGTGGTATCTTCTTTCTTTCACTCCTTTGTGTCTTGGGACCGAGTCCAAGGGACGTCTGATCTCTCGGTGTTCTTCTTTTCTTCCTTCTCTGGTCGAACACCTTTGTTTGTCTAAAGACCTTTCAAACCCCGATAGGCAAAGAAAGGTCTAATAAAGGGCAAGATGTTCACCAAAAGCCCAAAAGAGAAGAGAGAGAAGACCGGGAGATGGGGCCGAAGGCAAAGAAGATGACATGGCAAGGTCCTATAATACGGAAACGAAGTGACCTAATAGATTCCTCCTCTATGTGAACATGCCCGGAAGGTGCTTTCACATGGACATGACCACGAAAAACAAAGTGTGAAGTTTCTAAGTTTCGCCTTCGGCTCTTGGATTTCTTTGTCAAGTCACCTAATTTCCTCGGACCTTCTGTCCTTTGTCAATGAATAGGTTGAATGAATAAGCCGACCTTCGGTTGTCAGGCTTACGCCGGCCGACCTTCGGTGCTTCGTCGATCGGTAAAAGGAAAGGAAAGGCCTGTCACAGGGTGGCCGATGGTATGGATGAGGCTTAAAGGAAGCCAAGCTCTATCCTTGGGAGTTTCACTCCTTCGGTATTGGGAGTCCACGGACTCCGTTAAAGAGGTACGACCGGGTGGAAGGAAAGAAAGAAGACCTTGGTCGAAGTCATCCAAGGACCTTGACAAAGGTCCCATAAAGACAAGAGTCAACGACTCCCAAGGTAGTAGTACTACAGGTTCTGATCTCCTTTCTTAGACCCTTAGGATCTTTAAAGGCATGCGAGCACTCGGCATCTGTCCATCTCGGGATCTTTAACGGACCATGGGAAAGGGGTTCTTGGTAGACCTCAATCACAAGCGAAGGGAGCGGTAAAAGGGATGATTCTAGAGGGAGAACCAACATCACCCACTCTCTTTCTTCTTCTTGTCCTTAACAAGCCGTTCATCACTCCCTAGGTTTCTCGCCATGGAGATCTTCTTTATCAACAGGGCCACCCTTTGGATTCATTGGAGGAAGATTGCCCTGGTAAGTTGTATTGAAAGTAATATTTCACCAGCTTACATTGGAACTATATATGGTAAATCCATAGCTAGGAAAGACTTCCTCTTTTCACGACTAAGCCAAGCCATAAATAAAGAGAGTGGCAATCCTTGTGATAGGATTCAGAAATGCCAGCTATTTCATCTTTCATTTCTGCTCTCTCGTCTTTCACTGCTAGGTTAGCTAGCCTATTTCGTAGTTGCATGTGGGAATGTTAAATACAGCCTTCTATCCGTTTACCCGGGCATCATTTCAACTAGATCCAGTTGCTCATGATCCCGTCCCCTCCCATACCGAGGATCAGCATAATAGACAGGGGTGATGGTCAACAGAATCCATCTCATCGAAAGGGAGGAGTGGAGCCCGAGCATAGAAAAACAAATCAAGTTACGAAGTCAGCGGAATAAGGGGACTAATAACGAACATCAAATTGTCATATAGACACTTATTACTCTTTACAATAATAAGAAGCATGTAATTACATATTATGTATTAAGCACTTTCTTACAGGAATAAAGAAGCCAAAAAGTACGTTACGTAGGCCGCCCGAGTGAATGAAAAAGGTAAAGTAACTAAGCAGACAACTATGAAATTCGCAGCTAACTCGACATCAAAAAAGGGGTCAGGCCCATCGTCCGGACATAGGAGAATAAACATCGGAATCCGAGGCTAAATCCAGCTGCCCATTCATTCAAAGTAGATTCAACTTAAGCCGTTATTGGTCACATGTCTTGTGAGCATTCCACCATGAAATTTTTTGTTCACATCAGATCTTTCCTGGTAACTAAGGCTATGAAAAGAATCTCTCGAGAATGAAATGAAATGTCATAAGGCTAGCTCCTCATATCTTTCCCTCTAGGCTGGAAGATTTTGGAAATAATTCAGCATCTGCTTCACTGTATGCTATCTTGTTTGGTTGGGATTGGGAATCTCAGTGCTTTTCTATTTTATTTAGCTTCTCATCTCCCTTTCGCTCTTTCTGGTGATTGGATTGGCTAATTACTCTAAACTCTCTCTTTGTTGATGGTCGTGCAGCGGAAGGACTGCTTCCTTTAACGAACATTGCCTAGCTAACGATAACGAGCTTTTGGTAGCCCTTCTTCCAACAACCGTGATTCTGCCTCTCTCTAAGTTCCTTTCTGATTCAATCTATTCGATTCCAATTCTCACCCTCTAGTCAGGAGTTGTTGCCCTATTTCCTTCTTCTTCGCTAACCTTTGGGCTTAGTTACTTAATTCAGAGTTATCCCCCCTAGCCTATGAAAGCATTCCCATAGCTCTTTGCCTACAGCGTCAATGAGTTAGGAGCTTGAGTGAAAACCACACCAGCGAATTTTCTTATTCATAGAGTAAGGGCAAAGGCAAGTCCACCCATTACTAGAAGCGACTCAAAGCATAGTATAAAAGAAAAAGGGCTATTCTAGCTCTAATCCCCGTTTAAATATGGTGCATACCATACCTGGTTTAGACCGTCGGGGAGGAAAGCTGTGAACGAATCTGATGCGCAGATGTTTGAAGGACAAAGCGCAGTTGGAGGAAAGGGTACTCTTAAGGGCCTGCAGTCACTTCAGGGGTTAGCTCTACAGATGTTGAAGGAATGGAATCAGGGTAGCTCTCAAGCTTTACTTTCTTCTCTCTAGTGTGACTGCTTTCTTTGCTAGATGGGATCGATCCCAGTCCTAGCCGCTTTGTACCTTTGGTGGTATCGTTATCGTCTTCTAAGTAGAATATCCCATATCCAAAAGGTCGTCTTAGTCTTCCGCTTGAACTATTGAACTAAAGGGCTAAAGGGAGTTTCGATTCCGCAGAACCTATAGGAGCAATAGACGGAGTTAGTGTGGTATAGCTGTTAGTAAGGCGTAGAGCAGTAGCGGTCTTTACTTTTCCTGTGACAGAATCGGCTCTGAACGCTGTTCATGGCACGGTTAGCGGTGAAAAAGAATAGCGATTGTTGAATCAGTTTGCTCTATCGACTGTGATTGCTCTTGTGAAGCTCCCACGGTGTGGTTAGGTTTTATTCCTTACTACACGTGTCACAAGGTTTACACATTATGATATCTATTCTCCAATGTGCGGAGTAGTCAAAGGGGAAGTCTGCTTTGCTGCATCTTCTATAATTCCGGTACATCAAGAATAAAGCATGGAAAGACTGTCCGTCTAATCTAACTAAAAAGTAGTATTCCCTCCCTAAAGTGAAGCTCGACGATCATCAGAAATCGTATCCGTAGCTCAACGAAGACTGCACCACAAGGGCAGAGAAGTAGTTTACTTGTGAAAACTTCACTATAGACTGCTTTCTTAGCCTATCACTCTATCTCCGAGAAGTAGTGTTATGAGGAGGCTCTTTGCTTCTTTCGTCCCATCGAGTAAATACCAGGCTAGCTCCGATAAATACCAGGAAATCCCCGAAAATAGAAGACTATGAATCCCACTAAAAGAAAGTTATCTATGCCTCCGGAGCAGTGAAAAAGACCTAAAAGAGTAGGTCCACTAAAACACGTTATAACGAGAGTTGCTAAAATTACTATACTCCCGGTTTAGGAAGTTATTTCTTAAGGCCTTGTCACGAGCTGGGCTCGAACCGGCGCTTTCCAGATTCATGGTATGCAAACTATCAAAGGGGCAGACACAGAATACCAGACTGTACACCCCTTTACCTGTTCCAGTAGCGCCTTGGACTGATATCAGCATAGATTTGGAGCACGGCTTGCCTGGGCTTGGTAACGATTCTATTTTATTTGTGATAGTAGATCGGTTTTATAAAATGGCTCACGTTATTCATTGTAAAAGACTTCCGATGCTATTCACATTGCATACCATTTTCTTAAGAGGTTGTCAGGTTGCATGGAAAAGACTATTTCGTCTGACCTGCCAGTTTTTGGCTCGGATAACTTGATGGAAAAAGTGAGGAATTATACTAGAGTTCCGCAGTGCATACCACCCACAAACAGATGGTCAAACGGAAGTCGTGAACCGCTGTTTGGGAAATTGGTTGAGGAGTATTGCAGGGGAAAAGACAACCACTCAGTACGCTCCACCAAATGATAAAAGTGGAATTCGCTTATAACAGTTCAATAAATCAGTCTACTAGGAAGTCCCCATTTCAGGTCGTGTATGGCAGGTCACCAACAGTGTGTTAGATTTTGTGCCTTTACCCTCCGGGTCTCACTAATCCCAGTTGGAGACAAAGCAATAGGAATCCGGATAAGTGCCATTGGTACCATTCCTGCTTCTTTCTCTTGTCCCTACCCTACAGAGGCTTCTTACAAAGAGAACTTTTCAATAAAATAGCAGCCCTTATAGCAAAATCAAAAGGCCTACTTATAGCCACGAGCGAAACCCTCATTTTGGGTTGCTCAAGCAGCTAGACCTTTCTACAGGTCCTAGCCGTTCGGGATGGCTTACTCGTCTTCCTCTTATTCCATGGCCGCTCAAAGAGTCGATGGCATCTTTTCGGGCAAGCAATCGAAGTCAATCAAGCATTGGAAACCAAACTCGCCACAACACCTAGTTCTGGAATAGAGCTCTCGAGTTGTCCTTCAGAGCTATCTGAGACAGGATTAGCTTCTTTATACGGAAATTGACGGACAACCCTGTAGATTAAAGCACATCGCTCTTTCTAGGAGGTAACGAATCCCCGGTAGCAGTAGTGCCAGGAAGAAAGAAAGGAAGGGTGTTAGTTCTGGAATTGCCCTTCCCTCCACAGTTAAGCGCGCTCAAGCTCATTACCGAAATTCCGGGCCGCTGTGCGCATTGCCACGTACCTAAACCTATAAACTTCGTACATCCTTGGCAGAACAAGATCGGAGGAACTTTCGAGGTGTCCTGAAATGGACCTCTTTAAATCCCTATTTTGTTCTAGGGATGGGGCTTATGATTGTAGAGAACGGGACCGTTAACTAGATAGGTTGTTGAGGGGAGTGTCGAAGCACACCAACAAATGTCTCTGGGACCAGTAGCTTCAGTCGAATATCCATACCCCACGGGAGTCGTTCTAGTAAAAGATCTAGTCCGTCCAGAGCCATCTAAGCACTCATAGTTTTCCTGGAAGAAGTGGATCCGACTCTAGAATGGCGCTAGCGCACTACATCTCGCTTCGGTTCAGGAGCCCATGAAAATTGGCATTGTCTTTTGATTCAGTGCAGTGGCAAGGGACACAAGATCCAGACCTACATGTCTGCAACAAGGAGAATGATTATATCTAGAAGACTGAGATCAATCGTTATCTAGTTTAGGGCTAAGCCTGAGAGCTATCTTTCTAGCCGGTTCAACATAACCAGTTACAGTCTCGAGAGTGAGACCTCTGGCTTAGTCTTTTTCATCCATGTAGGTGACTTGGCTGGGGGAAGGTTCAATCAGACTCATATCGGGCTGGTGTTCCCCTCTTTAGCTAGGCATATTTCACATTGCTTATACAATCGATCTCCTACCTCTTGGGATTTTACCATACTTGTCGAGCGAGAGTGGAATCCTGGCTGAAGCATTCAATTGATCCCCCCGCTTATGCCTCTTACCGGAGCACTCTTCTTGATTTGAGTCTCCATCTTCTCCTCGTCCCTTTAGTTATCGGCTCTTGGGAATGTAGGTTAGTTTCCAGCATCACTTAGCTTTGTAACTGTCAGGTCTCTAACTCACTATCAAGGGATGGCTTTCTCGACCTTCCCGGCTTTGGAGGAATCAGAAAATACTGCATCTTGCTCTGCTAAAGTTGAGACAAGTGACATTACTTCAGGTCCCAGCCTTTGATGACAACAAACTATTGAGTATAGAGAACCAACGATCTCAGTTCCGATAGTTGAAGCGGGAAGACTACACTATGCGAATGGGATATACCCCCCCCCTTGTCAATGGGTGACTGATCTTGATGCTTCGGAGTACGAGATAGTGCTTTTTTAAACTCTATTCGCCTGATAAAGGGCTTTTCCCGGGTCGAAAATACCTCTTATGTACCTGTCGGGGTTTCGGGTGTGTGGGACTCACCCTTTGCCTCTTGGATTGCTTTCTTTCTTTGCTCTAGAAGCCGCTTCTCCCCCCGCTCTCTCTGTTTCTGTGAGTGTTCTAGTTCTGGTTCCAATGCTTGCATACTAACTTAGCTGCTATGATAGTCACTATTGGAGCATTGATTCCGACTACACTCCCTAACCTGATCGTGAGCTTCTGAGCTTATGGGTAAGATATGGCTCTGTGAGCTATACTATTCCATGTCTAGTAGTGAGGGGTTAGGTGCGTCTCGTAAGGTGTATTTCCCGAATCCCTTACATGGAACTACCCTCGACTTGATCCTTCCCCCAAGAAGGTAGGTAGGCAACCTCTCCAGAGAACGCGGTTGAGAAATTTGGTCCTTATCCTTATTTCGGTCCAACTTTCTGCCTGCTTCATGAAACAATCCCATTCCCTTTTTATTTAGTTTGTGAGGAAAGCCTCACCTACTAGACAAGATGCAACCGCAAGAGAGAGAAAGTAGAGCTTATGCCTAGGAAGATTTACAGTATGCATGCTCTTTGCATGTCTGAGTTTGCCAGGTATGAACTCGTCCCTTCTAGTTACATAATTCCTTCAAACATGCTCTTTACATGTCTGAGTTTGCCAGGTATGAACTCGTCCCTTCTAGTTATATAATTCCTTCAAACATACTCTTTTTTATCTCCTCATTCCTTAGCTGTGGGTAATTAGCTTAAAGGTGAATTGGCTTCTATTCATTCCTTGCCATTAAGACTGCCGCTCCGCACCTTACTATTCATTCTTGCTTTTTATGTCTCAAACTAATCTTTCTTGCTTATAGCTCTTTCCTAAGAGTCATAGAGATTTTCTCTACACAGCTTGGGGGGTGAAAGACTGAAGCTTTCGAGAAAAATGTCATTGCCTCAGGTTAAACAACTGAATCTCCTAGCTGGGCAGTATGAAAAAGAACTAAAATAAAAAAAAATTATATTGGTTGTTGTACTAACTGGTGTAGGAGCATACACATAAAAAAACCCTTTTTCATTCTTTCATGAACTGTCCGGGCACTGGTCCAGTTTCTAATTAAATAAATAACTCAATAACTCGATAAGAGGATCTTCTTCACGAGGTTGAGTGACGGGAACTGACCAATGACGAGAGCTTAACGAAGGACTCATTTCCATAGTGGGAGTGTACGCGAGGAGCTAATCACGAGAGGAAAATAAATGACTCGATCTCATCATTTTCGTATATAAGGATATGGTTCATTTGGCAAAGTCACTCAATCTTCAATTACACAGAACAAGAAGAGTATATTGGGAAGGCTTTCTTAGGGTATATCATTGTCCCATCTCTTTTTAACCCATAATAACTATCAAGAAATATTAAAAGGCTGTGGAAAGAGGTTCAACTCTACATCCTAACGGAAGTCCTTCACTATCTTATTTGGCCAAGAGATTCACAGACGAAGGAGACGAAGCGAGCGATCGCCCATGAGGCAATGAAATTCTTGGATTCTGATAGTCTTTCTCTATAGCCAGGTACTCTATTGATAAGTCACTTTACTTTTTTTTCTATAGGCTCTTAAAAGCAATGAAATCCCCCTTTTATGCCTTCTGTGAAACTAGCTTTACTGAATAGGCTTTAAAGAGCCTATTCAGTTAGTCAGAAAGCTAGATCAAGAAAGCTGCACCCAATAGAGCAACGCCTTGAGTAGACCGATAAGGTCTCGCGAAGCTACGCCTACGATCCTTTGAAGAGAGCTCTTTGATCTTATTTCTTTTGTTCGATTGTGCATGCTTTGCTTAACACATGCAATCGAAAGAATGTTCGATCATCAAACTCAGACTCACTGAAAGCTGCCGTTCACGTTTGGAAGAAGAGATGGTCAATCTTCTGTTATGGACGAGACTACTAAAAAAGAGGCTCTTTAAAGCCAGAACGAGTCCTCTCTTGCGGGAGTGATAGGTGGGAAAGGGGGAGGAGGTGCCCCTCCGTGGGTCACGAACGGTCTTTTAACAGCAGCAAAGCAAGCCTCCATTGAGGATCTTACCAAACAATCAGATCTGCCCAACAAGAAGGTACCGAGCACTTGCTTCCCACGGTGTGGTAATGGGAATTCTCTATGCTGGCTAGCTGACTTGCTAGCCTTTCAATGGTTTGGATGTAAGCCCTCAAGCTTGATCAAGAAGGGTACCTTTGCAATTGTATAAAGATCTGGCACTGTCTTCTCAAAATAGAAAGCTAAAGGAAGAGGAAAAAAGAAGCTAGAGTTAATACGATACGAGAGGATCGAGACCAACATACGAGGGGGGAGTCCACACCAAATATGGCTTTTTTAAAAAAGATCAGGTAACTTTCATTGTTTAAGAAGCCTTTTGAATGCCTTCAACAGCCCCAGTTTGAGACCGAAAGAAGAATACTTTCGATGCCACTCGATTGAGCAATAGGGATTGATTGGATAAGAACACGCTTGCATGAGTCCCTGGATCATAGGGACTAAGTTGCTCGCATGAATATAGAGTCATAAAGCCCGGATAGGGGGGGCAACTAGAATAGCTTTTCCTGATCTCTCCTAAGGCTTATAGGACTACCTTTCTCTATAATTCTGGAAAGAGGCTTGAAAAACGTAGGCCAAAGCTCGGTATCGATGCTGTAAGAAGGTAGACCATGATACCAGACTCTTCGATGGAAACTGGCTTCCTAACAGTAGGACTTAGGCTAGACCAAGGAAGCAAACCGGAGAGTGTAAGAATGCGAGATTTGAAGAAAATAAAGTCAGTCCAGCTAGCAAATTGAATGCTTTCAAGCTGAATGCGTTAATTCCCTCTAGGTGGATATGAATGGAATTCCCTCCTTGCGTACTTAAGACATGAATGAACCATCGAGTGAAATCTAATACTTCTTCTTATTCATCTTTCCTTAAAGTGCTGAGGAATGAGAGATTATTATGCCCTACCTCCAGCACGTATGCTATTCATGCTTGGTATTCTGAGAGTTAGGAGATCTAACCCTTGACCGTGATTAAGCGATTTTATTGCGGAGACTGATTAGCCTGACTGCTTGACCTCCTCTCACTTAGCTAAATAGGGGGGTTATCGAGATATTAGTTACCTCTTTCTCTGATGGGACTCTACTAGAGAATATATAGTTTTATCTTTCATATTGTTTACCATTATAAGATTGTGATTACGCATTAATTAAAAATGGACTATCTGAGCGTTAGAGTATATTTATCTTTTTCTTCTTAATAATATCTGATCTCTTGGCTAGCCCTTGGCCTGGGTCGTCTCTCTCTCTTACTAAAAGTAACTTAGCTTAGTCCCTCTAGTTCAGGTCGTCATGCTGTTAGATGGAGCTTACTGTTACTGGTCCTCTTAATTTTACTGGGTAATATTTGGGGATGTGGCACACAGGAATCTTGCATACAGGTGTATTGATAAATGAGTTTCCAGCTTTATTTGGAAGGCACTCCCTTTTCATTTAATTTTAGGAAAAACTAGTTTTGAAGTCAGTGAAAACTAGGTCAATCCAGCAAGGGAGAAAGCCTGTGAGAAAAGCAGTTCCACTAGAAGTAAGAGTGCCTCACACAGTATCCATCATTACTTCTTTTGAAAGCGAAAGTCAGCAGCATCAATAATTATTTCTTAGGAACTTAACAAGCCAATAGCAGTTGGAGTAGCAGCAGTTACAGTTGAAGTTGCCAGTCATGCATTCCTAAAAGCAAGTTCGTTTGAAAAAGGAGTTTAAACTAGGCAAATAGAGATCACAAACATGATTTACTTTCTTTAGTAGACAAGATAGGGGTCAAACAATAAAGCCAGTTTCTTGTAAGGCATTTGTAGTTCTAAGGGTTGTAGGGCTAAGTAAGGGTAAGATTCTCGAGAGGGAAATAGATAAAAGAGACAATCTTTCTTGCCCTGGTAGGGAAATTGCGAAAAGAGTGTTCATTAAGTATAAGAGCTGGAAGGAAGAGAGAGAGCCCATTCGGCAATGCACATTGTTTCGGCCCAGCGAATGAATACATGGATTTTTCCAATTTCTATTAGTCCGCGTCTTAGATTGATATAGCTAGATACCCGCAGCCCTTCCGGTGGACCAAGGAGTACCCACAGCTGTCACGCTTTTCTTCTTGGCCTATGTTGAATAGAACTAGCAGAAATGGAAGTCCGACCAATCCACATAATGAATACGAGATGGGGAGTTTTTGAAGATAGGGAGGTGCCAGCTTCCCACTAGAATGAAAGCCAGGGAAGCTATCAATGACCTGCGCCGCGCCGGATAGGGGAGTCCTTTCTTTAGGCATTAAAAGCAGCTAAGCAGGAGTATATGTAGTAGCTTTTTCGCCTCTTTTCCTGGGCTTACTAAGGTCAGGACATACCAATCGTTTGAATCAGTAGCGAGAGGCCCCTTGCAAGTAAATGAATCCACCCAACCATTCTTTCCTTCTACTACTCTGCGTTCCATATCTGCTTTCGAAGTCCCTTTTAAGATCCTCTAAAGAAGTGACTGACTAAAAGGATCAGGACGGAACGTAAGCACTAACTGCAAGCGGGCTGGAGGTCAAGGGCTTGTTGGCTTCACAGATTAACATATTCGCAAAGAAAGATAATATGCTCTCTACCTCCTATAAGGACTTATGAGTTGATGATCTTATCTTGCTCCCCCCTTAGAATGGTTACTGGACCCCCCTTACATTTCGAATCTCTTTCCAGTTGTCCCCTTTTAAAGGAGGGATTTTATGGAAGTCAGTGAAATAGTAAGAGTAGCAAGTCTATGAGCAATCCAGATGTTTTGGGTAAGAAGGTCCGAGGCTTTTTAGGGCGATAAGAAATATTCCTGACCCTTACGTCTCTTGACATAAAAGAAAATCCATATACAACGCCCGGTGGTGGAATCCAAGTTCCACTAGTCACTTCCGCTTGATTAGTCTATGTAACATGGCGTACAAGATTCTCGCTAAGGTTCTCATTAACTGCTAAAGCCCTCATTCTTTGGAGTTGTTTTGGTTCTCGTGTTCTATGTTTACTCTTTGTTTGTTGGTTTGTCCGCTTAGTTGAGGAGGGAGAATGTATAAGAGAGTCTAATAAGAGAAGTTTCGGGGTTTCCGCTGTTGCCTTTTTGTAGGTCGGATGCTATACCTTGAGCACTAACGATGAACCGTGGAAAGAGAACTTTTGATTGCCCCTGAGCCTTCCGGTTTATTGCTATATAAAAGCTTTCCAACCAAGCCGAGATGTTCACCTCGATACGGTAGATAAGTGGATAGGTTCGCGATAGGAGGACTGGCCCTTTACTTGCATGGGATAGCGAAGCCGCTCGAGCTCGAACTACTAGCAAAAAGCACATTCTTAGACTGAACTAAAAGATTGTAGCATTGAAATAGCAAAACCGCTCCTTCACTATTGTAGAGCGGCTTGTCTGTCTCATGCTGATGGCAGGCAATTTCCTTTTTGCTGTCGACTTTTAAAGCTCTTTTTTGCATGCGCTCTACTCTATCTTATCTGCCGCGGGTCTTATCAGCTTATGTACTAAGCGAAGCCACCCTCGGCCCTGAGCTCTCATCCCTCCCTCCCCCTATCTCTAAAGGGGAGAATCCATGAAGCACGGGGCTGGATCAACTCACTTTCTAGAACATCAGAGAGGTGTTCTCATAAATTAGAGCTATTAAGGCACCCGCATGATCAAACCGCATTAGGCACTCATATTAAGATGCCCTGAATCCAAGGAGGAAGGCCAACAAAAAGGATGTATAAGCCTATTCCCCATTCGTTGATCGCTTCTATGCCAATCCGTCTTCTCATTGATAGGCACTACAGCTAGCTACCTTTCTTGGCCTTTTATCCTCAATCTTGATCACTTAGTCATTCCTAGTCTCGCTCAGTCTCACTAGTGGAAATTGATCTTTCCATGGCAGGGAGGATGACTTTCAGGCAGTCGTTGGTAACTATTGATTTTAGCTTAACTCCTAATAGTGCACTTAATAGCCTAAGAGTGGCTTAAAAGCTCCTTATCGTTAATAGACATAGATGCGCGTAGCGGAACAAAATCAGATAAGAAAAATGGATGTTATTAGCTTATGGAATTGATTTAGGTGAAAACTAGGCTCACAGTAGTGAGGATCGAATGTTTACTTATTAATATCCTCCAGCATTCAAAACCAGCCGTGAAGAAAGTAATATGGTCAATCACTTCACAGCACTTGCTTTCCCTAAACTATCGAAACTGACAAGCGAAAGTGAAAGAGGGAATTCTCTGGTCACTGACACCTCTTCGATCGACCGAAGCAAGAGCACCAAGTTTTGTAGCAGCAGCCACAAGAGCCTCATGCTAAGCTAGCTCGTTAGGTGAGAGCAATGAGGCCTTTTCAGTAATTCCAGCCTCCGACCGGACGTCCGATAGAAAGTGACGTGTGTCTAGCCATTGATGGATCCACACCTGAATTGCTCAAATCTAGTATAGTGTGGCTTCTTCCGATGTCGAATCGGGTGAAGGAGAACTTTGTACCAGAAAAGTTCCTCTTTCTAAGGTCAGGGCTATAGAGAGACAGGCCCAAGCAAAAAAACTTCGTCAGTGGATATAGCTTCAGAAGAACTCTCCAAGGTTGAAGAAGCCCTACTTGACCTCCATCCCGAAGTAAAGCCTGAACGACTTGCTCTTTCTTTGAATGTTGGGTCCTAATGTCAGCTGAAGCCTGTTTTTCTCTTCTTATACTTTTTCTTGGCCTTCTATTGAATCATTACTTGCAAACTAGACTGGACTATTTCAAAAAAGTTGTCTTCGGTAATCAAGCTAGCCAAGGATGACGCAAACCTACATAATGAAACTAGAAGCACCAGCCACCGGAGATTATCCTGTTCGGTTCAGATTCCTATTTCCACATACCCCTACTATAGCTATAGGGCCTATTACTATTACAGTATACTTTCGCTTAGAGATTCCCCATGAAGGTGTCTGAAGGAATGAGAACCTCACTCATATCCGTAGATTGAAACTGCGTGATACGATTACTTTCTCTCTCTCAAAAGAGTTCGTTGGCATACTCCCTTCTGGCCCTTATTTGGTTTAAGACAACTAGGTCAGGCCAAAGAGAGCTATCCATTCGCCGTCCTTGGTGAATCCGGTTTTCTGTGCTACGAAGTAGTTCCTCATCCTAAAAATGGAAAAAATCTCTGGGGCATCCCGACAATTATATACCTGCATTCCACAGTCGTAGGTAATTAGCAATCCCAAACTTTCTTTTTTCTTCCCTCTTATTTTTTTTATCTGCGGTACGGCACCTGATAAAAGTTCGGGTGATCCAGGAATTCACCTATGTTTTTTTCAAGAAAGTCAGTAAGTGCTTACTAAAATTCATTTCTTTTCTGAGGGCTTGTAGGGCTGTATTGGATTAGTACCGGGCCTTCCTCCTATTGATGATTTTTCCTTCGTTTGTTCTTCAGATCTTGCTTGAAGTTTAGCCTCTTGATTGACTTGAGGACTGAAAGAAGACTTTGGAAGTAGAGGGGGCAGGAGTATCGACGACAGGTCGTACCTGAAGTTGTTCATGCACATCTTGAGGAGCTCTTGGTGAGTAAACTTCTGGGGACAGGCAAAAGTAAGGGCTGGCCACCTTGCAATGAACTTCGTTATAGCTGATCGTAGACCACCCTTGCTTTCGTTTCGCGCTAGCTGCTTTCCCTTATGTTACACTAATTTTCTTCACTTCTTTTTCATTTATGATGTAGTAGTAGCGCACGCGCTCGCACTTAGAGCAATTACACGCTTCTATCGTTATGCAAGCCAGCCTTTTCAATGAGAAGACATGGTTTAGAAATTAATTACATCTCGAAGAACCCCTCTGGGCTAAGGCGCCAGCCAGTAGAAATTTAGATATTTTGGAAGAGACACACGAAAGGCGGCCAAAGATTCAGACTACGGTCGAAGCCAACCAATTAAAAAGATTCAGAGGAGGATGAGACCCTTTCAATCTCCTTTTTAAAAAAGAATGAGAGCTAGCAGATGAGCTAAGCAGCATACATTTGTTTGGAATAGAAGGTGCCTAGCGCTATCCTTCTTCTCTCTGCATCAATTAAATGTCACTATGCGTAACACATGCAATTGGACATCTTTCGCCGAAGAAGACCAAGAGGACGTGTTTACTTCTCTTCTTTCATCTGGATTCTTAAACCTCTCCTTACTTTAAAAAATAAAATTGGATTAGGACCTTCCTTAGCATATAGAGTCAATCTAGGGCGCGCTAAGCGATTCAGAATTCCTTAGCCTATAGAGTCAAGTCAAGTTGCTTTAAAAGCGCGCTAAGCAATTCAGAATTCCTTCGCTGCTTTCGTACACTAGGGGGGCTAGTTGAGCAGCCTCCTCTCGCCGTGCCTGGTTCCCAAAGCAAAGCATTGAAAGAAAGTAGAGGTTATTATTTCAATATTACATTAACTGAGGTTGAAAAAGCACAGGCTTAGGGAAAGGCCCTATGATGGGGGGAGTCGAAGTGTCCATGGTAGGCGATGAATGGAGGAGTCGATCAAGGCAGGAGATTGGATTCAATGCTTAGTCTTCTATCCCTGCTCTTCCCGGGTTGGTCGATAATTCCTCAACTATTGGGTAAACATAGATCCTAGAGAGCGAGTTTAAGCAGCAATACTAGAAGAAGGAGTTGATGAGATTTTTAGACTCAAGGCTTCCGTTACTGAAATTAACGACTTCAACTTCAATGGATAAACCTACTTCTCATACTAAATTCATTGATTTACGAATCACTTTATTTGACTTTTCGAAAGTGGAATGCCAATCTCGATATCTCGAATAGGCTAAGCCCTTGAATGAGAGCTCGCTTTCACACTCCTAATGATTATTTATACAAGATAGATCGATCGGGAAGAGATATATTTCATAAAAGTCGAGAACCGTCTATTGAATAAGAAGAGCGGACAGATGACAGGGCAAGAAGAGATAGATCTATTTACAGAACTGTATTTGTGGACGGGAATTGCACTGATTGACTAGTTGACAGAGGACTAGAGTACGACATATGAAAGATAGAGTACGAGATCTTCCCGGGCAGGAGATTCTTTAAAGAAATGAATGAATGTGGACTCCTGGCGCATAAAGCCCATACTACTCGGATCTGTCGATAGGGGAGAACAAATGAAGTGTATAAGACGCAAATACTCTTTAGTTATAGTATTCCCTTGTTAAAGAAAGCATTCTTCGTACTGGAAGAGCCAGGCTAGCACCTGACTTAGTGCCATTAGCCTAGAGTCTTTATTGGACTATTTAAGTATGCCCCAATATAGTAGAAAACTCATAGAAGAAGCATGACAGCACCATCCCGGCTACATTTCTTTGTTTAGAGAGAGAGAGAGGGGGCTTCCAGTTCTTAGGAATAGCCATACGAGTCACGTACGGTTCAGGAGCCGAGCCACAGCACAGGGGCTTAGGACAACACTTATATAATAGCCAGTCATCAATTGGAAGCGGGCAAGATGGTGATGAATTGCAATTGGTCCAAACATTCGACCAGCGATTGCGACCTGCCCGGAATGCCCATACATACTAAGACCTTGTTCACACAGCGAAGAAATGCCAAGTGGAAGGGGGCAGTCGTCAGCTGGCTGCTTCTTGGCCACGCCCCCTGCTTCTAGATATGAGATACTTGATCTAAATTATAAAATAGGAAATTGCATACCATTAGCCGATATACGTATAGGAACATGGCTACATGATATTGAATGTCATCCAGGTCAAGGGTGGGCTCCACGATCAGGCTCGAGCCGCAGGAACTTTTGCTAAAAAAATGAAGGAACCAGCACCCCCTACACTCTCTCTTAGGCGGCTACCCTCGGGTGTTGAAAAAGTCATTGATTCCCGATGCCGTGGTAGAGTTTCCAATCCCAACCATGGTGTACGTAAGCTTAGAAAAGATGGACAAAGGCGGTGGTTAGGCGGACGCCCCATTGTTCGTGGTGTTGCAATGAATCCAGTGGATCATCCTCATGGAGGAGGTGAGGAGCGCACGAAAGGAGGTAGACCTTCGGTGTCACCTTGGGGGAAGCCCACCAAAGCTGGATTTCGGGCAGGGGTGGGGAAAGGCAGAAATGAGTTCATGCCACGACGATCTATATGGAAGGGCAGTTTTGTTGATGCATTCCTCTTGAGAATGAAGAAGAAGAGAGATATTCTTTTGAACAGGAGAATTTGGTCACGTAGATCTTCTATTTTGCCGGACTTCGTTAATAGCACCGTACGAATTCACAATGGAAAAACAACTCCTTCTCTTAAATGTTCTGTCTCCGGACAGATTCTCATAAGCTGGCTACTCATAAGCGCCGGTGCGGGGGCTCGTTTGTTCATTTTAAAAGAAGGCACTCTATATCTATATCGAAGTATAAGTGGATCGGGAATAAGTGATTGTACATCCGAAAAAAAGACTCATCAGTGGCAATAACAGATAGTATGTCAGCAATCGTCGAATCCATTCCTGTGTCAGCGCCCAGTCTCGAATCATAATAAGTTCGGGTTGGGTGGGAGTAAGAAGCTATAAAATAGATTTTTGAAGAGGTGAAATGATTTTTTTTTTTGGATAACCAAGAGGTTCAGACCCCACTTACGTGGGCCCCTACATCCCCTTGGGCCCCCGGAGAACCGAGCAGGTAAGAATTCCCCAGTACCCCCCCTGGTGAGACTTGAACTCGTGACCTCCCGGTCATTGCCTGAGAGTCTTCACCAGCCAGCTCCCTTATGAGAAGGGTATTGAAGGGGTGAAATGATTAGATAGGACTAGAGATGGATGGGGCAGTATTGACATTTATATCTTTAGTTGGGTATCTTCTTTATTAAAGCACCATAAATTGTGAAGTATTGAAAACATCCATGTGCCAGACTTCCAAATTGATGCCGTTGCCTTTGAGTCCTGGAAGTTCACTGACCTGCCCGGTCGGACGGAATTATCATTCACCAGTATCGGATATAGTTAGTAAGGCAAGCTTTATTGTATGACTCTCAAGGACGCCATTGTGTTTGTGTGAAGCTAGATGAATAGGCATACCTTCATCAAAGTCTCCCTAGACCGTCCTAAGGGGTGTACGAAAAAAGGTTACGGAGTCTCGACCTCAACGAGTTTCCGGAAACCAGCGACGGGAAGATGGACGAAGATTGGGAAAGTCCATCTCTCGTCCTATCTTACTAATAATAATAGAGGGGGGTATGTTTCGCCAACGCAAACTTGGGACGAGCTAAGTGATGCAGACGACTACTTTTCCTGCAACGTCATCCCTTTTATCCTTATATTATATATTATAGGCAAGCGACGCAAATTTCACTAACAAAATGATCAAGGTTAATCGCAGTGATGAAGACGATAGGAGAATTATCATCGAAGGGGAGAATTACGGTAATACCAGAGCCAGGGTCCCCATCACACTTCGA
>JAREIK010000798.1:105041-148539 GCA_029783825.1 Sapria himalayana
ACCTTTATCGTCGAAAGGCAGGGGTGAGCTTTCTCACTATACAATGACCACTACGAACGAAGGACCAACGACGATGAAATGAAGGAGGAGAAGGAGGAGGAGTAGGAGCTAGCTTTCATTGAAGCAGGGGCGGAATCGAATGATTACGAGATAGACAATGAGACAAAGCCAAGAGGGGAGTTAGACAATTCACTTTGAGTACAGGGAAGTCTGCTGGTAGGAATTCCTCAGGGCGTATTACGGTTTTTCACCGAGGGGGTGGATCGAAGTGATTGCAGCGAAGAATTGATCTGAAACGAAGTACTTCGTCTATGGGCATTGTAGAATGGATAGAATATGACCCTAATCGTTCTTCTCGGATCGCTCCAGTACGATGGATCGAGGGGGTGCGGCTATGCCGCCAGAGGAAATGCAACATGATAGAGGAGTTCGCTCACCCGCGTAAGATCCTCGAACCTACCACGACCACCATCTGCGGCCTATTTTCGTTCTCTTCCCTGCCCGGGAAGGTGGATCAAAGAAAGGTAGCTTGCTTCTCTCCTGGACCGATGGCGGCTTATGTAGTGGTCGGCCTTCCTACCAGAATGCCTCATTGGTCGAAGAGCCCCTTTACTAGACTAGTAAGGGAGCAGGAAGCAAAAAAACTTGCACGAAGGACATTTTCTTCTCTACTTTCTCATCTCCAAAGGCCAAGGGGGAGAATCCCTTTCCTTCGGTAGCTCTTTTGGTTTCCCAAGGATAGCGGTAGCTGGGGCAAAGCCCGCTTTCTTCGCTTCGCGAATGAGAGATAACTCAAATGAAAAAACACGTTCTCTATTTGCGAGGTCCGAAAGTGGAGAACGCATCGCATTCTCTGGGCACATAGAATCAAACGTAAAGCAGCGCTTTCTTGGCAGAGTTTAAGGCGGCAAGAGACTTTAGGGGTGTTGGAGCTGCTGAGCATAACGAATCGAAGCCGAAGACGGATCAAGGTTTTTATTCCAAGCTGATAGGCGAAGGGCCGAAGGATGGAGCGTGCAAAGGCGATCGTGCACCTGTTGTGTGACTCGTTGGTCCTAAGCAATGTCTTGCGCGAAGCGACCCACCTAGAAACAGCTCTCCTTTATGTTAGGGGGCACTTAAATGGAACTTCGATCGGATGCGGGTATCCAATCCCACCACTAAGATGTCCAGCGGATTCCTGGGCCTTGACGAATGGCTGGCCACCTTTTACGTTAGAAGAGCAAAAGGCCCGGGGCATAGCAGGATGAACCAATGTGAATGAGTGTAAGCTTCGTTGCTCGAACACGATTGGTGCTGACCACACTAGGTGCTACCGTGGTAGCAAGAGAGGCCAGGCGGTTTCAATTGAGAGGTTGTCACTGAGCATTCCTAGTCACATGGGAAGATATGTCAAATGGCAAGGCCATACGCCCGTTTGGCTCCTCACGGAGTATAGCTCACATCCAAACATCTGATTGGGGAACAGCACAGCGCCCATTCGCTTCGCGTGTGGGAAAGCAACGAACCGTGGCAGAGTGGACACAATACGAAGTTCCTTACTTTAGCTGGATCTCGCTGGTGCCACCTAAACGGTAGGTAGGCGGCGGATGTGTGACGTTTGGAGTTGTCATTCATGCACCTGTCCCCAATGGAAGAATGAGTGATCCCTTCCCCTGTGAATCATGGCCTTACCACTCGGTCCCCGATGACCAGCGGGGAATTCGGTATAGCAGCTCACGTTCGTTTACGCTGCACGTTACCACTCGACTAGACACGTGTTAGCTGTAGGAAGTATGGTTCTGAAAGTGACTTCGGTTCGCTAGTTCAGGTTGAACTCCTCGCTTGATGTTAGCGGACCTACAGGTCGGGCCGGGGCTCTGCGCTCTTTCTTTCTATGTTGGACGATGCCGGGGAGAGAGGGGAATGCGTCGAGGCGGCGAACAACAACAGGAGTCGGTCTTTCCTAATAAAGGCTAAGTGGCTTAATTAGGCTTGGGAGCAGGGCTATTGAACAGGTTCGGGGAAGGAGGGCTCAAGGCTTAGGTGCTTTATCTTGTAGGCCTAGTTTGTCTGTCTTTGTTTCCTTGGTCGGTCTCTATCCTTCGTTCCATCCCCCGTTTCTTACTACTCAATGGGGAATCCTCCTATCGATTGAGCATAGAGTCGGACTCCCGAGACAGACACGTGCATTCGAAGTTCCCAAGCAGATCCGTTGATAAGACTCACCATGAAAAAGAACAAATTAGACTATAGGACAATTAGCACTTAAACTGGCTAAGATGTTCCCTTATGTAATAATCACAACTCTTTCTTGATGCGCTCTCTAAGTTATTATCGGTTCAATTAGCAGATGGAACTACTTTCGCACTATTCAGTGGACGAGACCACTTTGATACTCCTCCTCTGATTCAACCGTTGTTGGGTCTTTTCTTGATATTGACCTTTTGGAACCGAGAATCTCCTTTCTTTCCTCACCTCACTCTTTAGGTAGGCCTATTGTCGTAATCATAGCTAACCCTTGAATGAGCGAGAGGAGGAAGTCGCAAATGGAAGGTCGGACTTTAGGTGCTGGGTATAGGTTCATTCCTTTTACTACTGAAATATAGGACCTGAAGTGGTCTTTTTTCGCTTGAAACCATTCTTCTTCTTCGGACGGTACCTATAGTCGAAGAAAACATTTTCAAGATTATAAACTCCGACCGGTGAATGGGAGTATGCTAAGCTTGTGTCTCGATACCGCACTCATCCAAAAGTGCTTGAATCAGTTCATTACCAACCCGACAATCAGACCTCAGCATTTGGAGGAACTCAATTTATGTATTTGATAGGAGCCTCTTTTCTGGGTCTTTCATCCTGGTCTTCCATTTTCTTAAGGCGGATGAGGCGGGTCTGCCTTTACAATACATGTCGGGACCTATTTCTTATTAAGATTATGATTGTATACTCTCGATGCTCGAAAGGCTTCTGTTCAGAATATCCCCCCTTATATAGTCAGGCGGGTATTTGTTTCAAGTCCTCTTTCCCTGTCTTGGTCGTCCCTTGTCTTCCTTCGAGGTTGAAAGAAGAATTTTATGTAGAGTAGGTCAGTTCATTCAGGAAGGATAGCTGAGACAGAGAGGTGGGCTCGTAATCTGATGCGGGAAGTTGTTGGATTGGTGTCAATACGGATTGGTGGATAGATCGTCTCGTTCAACTGGTTGTGTGATGTATGGATTCTGTCTTGATGTTCCTTGGCGGACACGGAGTAAAGTAAAGTAAATAGAGGTTCAGTTCGATTGAGTTGGTAGCAGATTCGTTAAGAAGAAGTTTGGTTTCAAAACAAAGGAGTGTGAAGCTATTGGTCTTGGTTCTTGTACTTGCCAGAGCTGTTGGGACTGAAACTCACTACGTTGATCTCGATTCTCCCTCGGAATTTAGAAGAGGCAGGAAGGGCTTTATTAAGGTTGAAGTAGTTCCAGGATCATCGACTGAATTTGTCCATTAACTGATTTGGGATGGATCTTTTTGATCAAAATGCTTCTGGTCGAGGTTGAGCGAGAAGTGCTATATAAGAAATGGAAGTTACTATAGGACAGGTCAGTTCAAGTAGCTATAGTTTTGAGGATGAATGCAAGGTGCCTCAGTTCTTTTGTTTCGCCAAAATCCTACCATTAGCTGACCACCATTGAAGAGGCCACTGAGTCCTATCTCGAAGGGAGCAGTAAGCCAAGATTGGTATTGAAAAAGAATTTCTGTCTAGAAGCGTGTAACACAAGATTATTTCACAATGACTAAGCAAGCAGAAAGAATATTATACTGACCATTTGGCCTAGTCCGCCTACGCATGTTATGACATTTCCACGAACCATCACGAATGGCGAATGAGAAGAGCAACCCCGGTGGGTGCATTCCTTCTTTTTTCTTTCGAAGGTGTTCAAGGGCTGATTGAGGTATTCAAAAAATACATATAATTCCTATTTTTCTTGATTTGGTGGTAACCCATTTGGACTAGCAATCACTACTTCGTTCTCGCCTTTGAGTGTGCAGGGCTTGAATCATCCATAAAACGCCTATTGTGTGAAATATCTTACTTGCCTCATTCTCGAAGTGGGTTAAAATCTCTTTAGTTAATAAATGCAAAGATTTGAGATATTGTCTCAGTACTTGTGGCTAGTCCTCTTATATGTACTTGACCCCCTAAGGAAGCTTCCATAGAAGAGGCGAGAGGTTCTATCCTTCGATAGGAAAAGCTATGTGTACCGAATGGGAAATCTATACTCGTAGGTGGTGATACCTCAAGCCCATGATACAACATTTTTAAGTAAGAAAGCAGTTGATAATGAGAAGGTAACCCCTCTTGCTTAATGGGCGGACTTGGTAGGGTAGAAGCCGAATAGAAGGCATTCAGAGGAATGAGCGGGTAAAGAATAAAGAGATTGGAAAGATGAGATTCATGTATTGACGTAATTATAGTAAACCCTTAAAGAACATCCAAACCTAGAAACGAGATCACGCCCATCAAACTGAAAGAATTGAGAAAGAAGAGGCGGGCTAAGCCAGAATAGCTTCCTCAAAAGCATGATGTAGCGACTTACTATGAATAATGCGAGCTAGCATTTGGGGCTAATGTCTATAGATGTGATACCTCCTGGTCCTATCGACTTCTTCAATCCTGGTCAGAGATGGAGAATCGCTGTTATCGGATCTAGTAATAAACGTATGCTTAGTAGGGGGGGCTGAATCGGCTTGCTTTTGGTCATCTGTCAGGTTTTAGAGTGTATGAATCCATTGTGCCTTCCAAGTAGCAGGGTGGTCGTAGATCACCGGGATATATAGTACATTGAATTGTTCCTTAAACAGGACCGGCCCTGCAGTGAATTCTAAGGTCGGGATGCCCATTACCTCCCGCCTTGTGTTGTCATATGCTCTAATGGCCTGCCCTAAGACTGCGAAAGATTTTTGCTGATATCCTAAGCAAGTGGCAGTTCTGAATGGGCACACGTTCAGGGCCGATCCATTATCAACCAGAACCATTGGCACTCTTTTCCCTGTAGTGATCACTGTAATGTTTTAGGCTTTGTTATGGTTCATTCCTTCCTTCGGCAGATCCTTATCCGTGAAAGTGATACTATTTGCCATCCGGATGTGGGAAATTCTCTGGACTAGCTGAAATGGTGATGTGTCCAATGACACATGTGTTTTACCCTGCATTCTAAGGACAGGATCATGGTGTCTCTTAGATGCCATGAGCAGGCCCCATATGGAAATGTTCGCCTGAGTATTCTTCAATTGCTTAATTACTTCATTATATTCTTCCGTCACCAAGGATTCCTTTTGGGCCTCAGTCTCGGCCGTTGGGTTATCAGATCTCAGATGTGGAGGCTCCATTTTCCGCCACGGGTCATGTGTTGGGCCTCCTCATCTATGACCAAATCAATATCATCATTGGTGCCGTATTGATCCAGCTCGTCAGAGTCCTTCCACAAAAATGCGGGGAGGGGTTTTAGGTCTGTAGGTTCTGAGCAACTAGGGCTTTCATCAAATCAAAGGGTTGAGGAATATGAGCGAGGGTAATGGATTCATCACTTGCTGGGCTTTCAGGGAGTAATTGGAGGGGTTGGGAGATTGTCGTAGAAAGAATCCCACCGGAGCATGTAAACTCGAGGTGGGGGCTCTATCTCGTAAGTCTCCCGGATTCCAGTCATGTCTCTACCATAAGTTTCACCCCTTTCTCTGGCTGGAGTGAGTTGGAGGGACGGATCCCAACTCGACAATGTCGGCTCGATCATGTTTATATTGGCAGGAGACATTATATATAAACAATTATAAAAAAGAATATATAGTATAATTTATTTTTATATAGTAATATAAAAAAATTACTTTATATAAAAAAAATTATATATAAATGTTTATATTGGGTATATAATTAGTAATTAGTAATATATAGTAATTTTATATAGTAATATTAGAATTGCTTTATTTTAAAAAAAAGAATCCCAATGTCACCAGGTAGATATCTTTATTTTTATTAGTAATATTAAAAATAAATATTACTAATTATTTTTTAAAAATAATTAGTTATATTTATATATACTTTAATATATATAAATGTATTACATTATATATAAACACAAATATATTTATATAAACATATAATGTTATATATAAATATTTATACATATTTATTAATGTTTATAAATATTTATACAACATTTACATAAACCTATCCATTTATATAATTTTTTATTTATCAATTATATAACATATAAAATGTTTATCCATTTTTGTAAACATTAAAATGACATTTTAATTTTTATTTAAATATATAATATTTATAATGTTTATATAAATGTGATATATATACTATATAAAATTTATTAAAGTGTTACATATATATAATTTTATATAAGTAACATTTAAAAAATATTGTAAACACAAATATTATATCTTAACACTTTTATAATCATATAATCATATGCCTATATAAAAAAGTATATTTAACTATATTTATAATTATGTAAACTATTTTTATAACCATATTTATAACTATCCATAATTATTTTTTTAACTATATAATAATTTATAAATAAACATATAATTTTATATACCAATATTTCTAACAAAATATAAAATATGTATAATAATATATAGCTATATATAATTGTATTTTACTAAATGCATACCTATAAAAACATTATATATTATTATTTCTTTAACTACATACATATTTATAACTATATGTCTATAACTATATATAAATATCTGTATAACTACGTAACACTCTATATAATTAAATATAACTATATTTGTATCTATATATACATATATGAATTCATATAATAAAATCATAATAATTGTTTATAATATTGTATATATTTATGTATAACTACTTATAACTACTTGTAAGAATATATCTATATATAACTATATGTTTAACTATATATAACTCTATTTTTAACTATATATTATATGGGTATAAAAACATATAACTATAAATAATTGTCTTTGACTAAATGGATAACTAAAATAACATTATACAAAACAATATTTAAATATATATACCTATATTTATAAATATAGGTATAACTATATGTATAACCACATATAAGTATATTTATAATTACTATATAACAACAAACATCATTATGTTTAACTATGTGTATACCTATTTATATATTTTTGTATAACTATATAAAACTCTAAATAATTATAATATAACTATATGAGGCATTATTTTTTTTCATGACAATTTTTTTGTAGCTTGTGGAGATTGAATTTACAACCTCCAAGGAGGCTCACATCTATCTCAAGAATTAGTTTATTGAGCCTTTGGTTTTTGATGTGTAAATATATATACATATTCATTTAATTGATGTTTATAATATATATATATATATATATATATATAGTTTTTAAATATAAAAATAATATATATATATTGTTTTTTGTGGGTAGATATATATATTTTATTGAACACATGTGGTATAATGTTAAAAAATATTGATTAATATCCAAGCTCAGTTAAATTCATTAAAAAATTGAGACATGAATATTAACAAACATATTAAGTATCATTGAACTTAATTAAATTTTAATTTAAACTATTTATTCATATTAAAAAATTTGTTACATTTAAAAAAAATTGTAATAAATCAAATTAAATATAATTCATCAATATATATATAGAATACATTTGTATATCATCAGAATGCATCAAATTACTTTGTTTTGTTATTCTAATTAAATTTTGAGTATTATCAAATATTATTACTAATAAATGTGAATTGTTAAAATATTATTATATGCTTATTAAATAATTATTGTAAACCATTGAAATACAACAATAATATTATTTTATCTATATTTTATAGTCCTCAATTAAAATTAAATAATAGTTAACATTTTTATTTTGAGTGTCGACAAGATCATTATAACTGCCAAGGGTTTGTTTTGATTTTGCTGTTTGTTATTTTTAAATTATTCTTCTACATTAACTATTATCGTATATTGCATTTTCCATTGAAATTATATAGTCGATATTTGTATGTGAATGTTATCGTGTAAAGTGAAGTTATTACCAAAAGTAAATACATTACCAAAGATCCTTCTCATGCACACTTTTAATAATTTTTGCTAAATTAATAATTTCTCATCCTTCATATTGATTAGGTATTAATTGAGGTGTATGTAAGTTTTAATTTCCAAACTATCCTTTGATTGTAATTTTCCACCAAAAATATTAATAATAATGATATGTAATTTTTTGTCTAATTAGTTTAAATTTGTAAGGCTAGGAATCTGTAATTATAGCTTGCTTCATATCTATTATTTCTAGTTGAACACTTTGTATGATATGTTTTCAATTTCAAATATGTTTTGTTCATGTTTTAATTCTTCATTAATTCATTTGCCAAGAGTTCTTGAAATTGGACATCAATTCCATTAATTTATTCTTTTTTTTATATTCAAAGATTGAGTAGAATCACAGTAAAAATTATGCTATTTGAATATCATTGAGGTGTGAGAAGCTGACTCCTTCAAATTTTCAATTTATTTATTTTTTGCTTTCCTTTCTTGTCTATTCACATATTTTCTCTCTTCATCTAGTAATAGCGTGATATCTATTAATCTTCGCCATTCTATAAAAATGCATTATCTATTAATGCAGATTCGCCAAATGCATAGCCTCGATATTCACAATATTTAATCATTAAATAATCATCTATAAGTAATTTTATTTAATAAGTAGTATATTTTGAAGTAATTATATGTTTCATTCAAAATAAAGATTGAGCATTATTCTCTGTAAATAAAATAGGGCAAAATGAGTTCAGATCATCAGTGGATGAACAAAAGGTTTATGAATGAAATTTTGAATCAAGAATTTTTGAGAGAGCTTAAAACTTTCATCAACTTTGTGGGTAGTCAATCAAAATGGATTGATGGAGAAAAAATTAAGTGTCCATGTAATAACCACAAGTGTCAGAATATTTCTTTTTATGATGTAAACAAAATAATTTGGCTTAGTACCAAATTATTTTGTTTGGATTTATCATGGGGAAAGTACAATGACTCTTAACATTGACCAAAATAAGGATATTGAATCATTTGCATGTTGTGATGAAACATCAAACACATACAATAGAATATCAAAATAAGGATATTTATTTTTATAATTAGGAATATATAAAAGCAATTCTGACTCGGCCTCCGGTCTTCGAAGTTTACCCTTTTCACGTTCTCCATACTAAAAAAGTGAGTGAATCACTTCCAGGATTGGAATCACTTTTTGTAGAGTCCACCCTGGCAAAATCATAACCAATGTGATAGGAGTACCTAGGCCCTTGGTTAGTAGTTTTTTAGCTCTATCTTCGGTGGTTGAATCGCTAATTTTTTTTTGTTCATGGGCCTCTTCTCTTTCTCCTTCCTCCCCGGACAATAGGCGAATATGCTTTTCCATGCCCGAGGCAATAACATTGGCTATGAATCAATTGAGGGATATAGCTCTATATCCGAACGGAATGATAAACTAAACAAGGGCTATCTCGCCTCTACCCACACCAATCCTGGAGAAGAGGAAGGACTCGATGTGAGGTGAGTTGACTGTAGCGCGCTGCTTGATGCAATTGGGTCAACTACGTTTAGTGAAGCGGAAGCTGGAGTGGAATATGCAAGTTCTATATTGATGTCATTACAGCATACTTGTTATCTTTTGGAAACATCTATGTATATACTTCTATAGGACCGGTGCTCCCTGATAGACGAACAACTAGACTAGGCTAGTCCCATTGGTGGAGCATTAGCCTAACCAAAAAGGAAAAAGGGCCCTTCAGCGCGTGCAGTTGGCCCTAGAGATTGAAAGTCATGCACTTAAGAGACTAACAAGAAGGCGGTTCTGTTTAAAGAGGGGGCATTCCGTATTAATTAGATAGAATGAGGGAAGCCTAATTTGATCTTGTTCTAAAGTGCGCCCATTAGTACTACTAGAAGGACAAAACAACAGGCTTCTTATATAAAGAGAAAGCCCTTTCCCTATCTACTCTTTTCTTTGGAATGGAAGGTTCAGCTATTCAAATCGTAAGCATGGATTTGGAAATAGATAGATTATTTTGTTTTATAAACCTCGCAAAAGCGGAAGAGCGATCAATCAATTGTTTGGTTCCTGTGCCCTAGTTTATTCATGTGGTTGGGTTAGGTGTATCCGAAACGTAGTTATTACTCTCTTTCTTAACCAGGCCTTACCTTTCAGAAATGTAGACGGGTAAAACGGATGGAAAGTCTCTCATAGCTACATAGAGATCGAGCTTGGAGGCCAGTCTAGCAGGTCGGGCGACCACGGAGGCTACGAGTTGAAACGGGGACGATCATATGGGACTATATGTAGGAGATATTCTGAAAGATCTCATAAGGAGAAGGGAATGACCCCCTTCGATCCTGCCTGCTAAATTGGGGAAGATAGATAAAGGGGAGCTGGCTTGACCAATAGGTACTTTTTCGCTCTAATCTAAATGGAGATAGGGACAGAGAGATGGAAACTTCCAAGCAACTTTCTGGCGATTTGCAAAGATCTACTCCTACTGACAGTGCTTAAAAACAAGCAAACATTTCACATCTTTTTCAGAGAGGATGGCCGGTTTAATCCCTTCATCGGTAATCTATATATGAGTTCTCCGATTAGCGGACTAAAAAGAAGGAGAAGGGTGGTATACGATCACTCTGTGCTTGTTTTACCTGCTTTGCATCATCCCTAATTTTGAGCTCATGGAAGGCATTTTTCCCTTGCATCTCTGCATAGCGGAATGCGAACAAGAACTATTGGAGTATTTTGGTATACTGCAACACTTCTTCAGGAGCAAGGTTAGCATTGATGAAATGGGTTCCTCGTCCGTGCCCAAAGTTATATGCTGGGAGGAGCCCCGCCCCCTCGGCTCCTCTCTTTGTGCTTTCTGACGCTGCACGTGTTAAGGCTTGGAGTTATTCTTCATATTCCTCTTCCTCTTGCTTTAACCATATCTGCTTCAAAGAGGTTATTGCATTTGCCGACGATAGCTTGTTATGAGCCTGAATGGCATATACCAACAACCAGGGTGGTTCTTTATAAACGTGTTGAACTAGTCCATAAACCTATTAAGGTTCACTCTGAACGACTAACTAGGGCGATGGCTACTCTTCCTACTTTTTGGACGGAGTAGCACTAACCCTAATTCTGGACAGCTTCTTGCGTGCTCAGAGGATTCTTGGTCACTAACTTAAGCTTAGAAGGTTTACTTTGTTACTTTGCCTATCGCCCTTTCATCCCGCGCTTTGCTCTTTCGAAGGAATCTATTCTTAGAGTACCTACGACTGCACTGCAAACTCTTTCATGCTTCAATAGAGAATGCTTGCTGGCTAGCGCTATAGCTTTCTTTCCTTCTTTATGTTACACGTCAGTGCCTAGCTCTCAGACTAGGAGAAGAAGGCGTAACAGGTCTTTATTCCCAGTTGCTTTGCCCCTAGTTATTCTCCCAGGACCGCTTCCTTTTTCTCTGATCTTTACTGCCTTATTCCTTCTGTAACAAAAGAAAAGCACTACTATCGCCACCACAACTCTTTTTTAGCCTATCCTTTTTCCTTCGCCCTGGATCTAAGGAATAGGAGAAAGGCAGATGGCTAGCGCTCTTTGCAAGAACGGAAGTCTTTCCATTGGTTCACCTTGTGTGTTGGCTTGTCAATTCTTGGTGTAATACTCACTCATCATACTATCTTATACTACCCTTTTGTTCTTTTGTTCCCTTGATTTGATTATGAACGTATAGTCTGTTCTTTTCTTTTATAAAGTGAAAGTCAAAGAAACACATAAAAGCACTCACAATAACCGTTTAAAAAAAGTGAGAGTAAAGTGTATCTGGCAGGTCGTACCTGGCAGAATGCATGTCAAGGCCAGGCCTAGGCTAACCATTGCTTTTGTTGGTCCTCAGCCTCGTACCGACGCTAAAGCCTTTGGGCGGGCGGGCTTATATTGAAACAATCCTCATAAACCTTATGAGCGGAGTCGATCGATATTACTTATGATGATGCGTCATCTGGTTATGCACTAGTGAAAATGAAAATCAAGATCGCTATGCCCCTTCATTTACTCCCATTCCCTTGCAGCGAGCGCAGCCCTCGACTCGAACATATTCCCGCGAAGAGCGTCAGCCCATACTTGGCAAAGTGACCTTATACATCCTGACCAGTGATAATAAGTATCTTCTGCATAGGGTTAAAGGCACGGAGAATGTATTTGCTTGTGCCGGCACCCTCTTTGAATCAAGTTTTTTTTCCAATGTCTGAATTAGAGACTGCCGGGCCAGGGCACTTACTTGTTATGAAGGAAACCCATTTTTCTATGCCTTATTTCCAGGTACCGGTAGCGAATAGTACTTCCGCTTCTCTTTCTATTCTCTTATCGGATCCGTTTCCATTAGCGGGTAGTCAACTTGGAGGGAGAATCATAAGTTTGGCAGGTCAGGTGCCCGCCTATGCAAATAGTTGAGTTTGAGTTCATTTTCGATAGTTGATTCGAAATCAACGGGAGAACCCCAGGTCATCACCAAGATTATCTGAGGTCGGGATCAACAGTGCTATCCAGGCAGGTCACGTCACCCTAATCAATAGGTCGATCTCAACTTCGTGACTCCCTCGGCCAGTGTGCAAATCCTTCCATGGTGGTAATTGATTGGATCGGCAGGTAACAGGCTATATCTGGATTCATTGAGAACTACCCATGTCGATGTTTGTGAGATGTTGACCAATTGCTTTCTATCCACACCTCACTTGATATGCCAATCGGTCAGCAATTTATTCTTTTCGCCACAGTAGCAACCTTACTTATTGGTCGGTGCTATCGGCCCCTTCTTCCTCCCTCAGCTTCTCGTAGACACCTGAACTCTGGCACAACATGGGGTAGCCCTCACATATCTCGCCCAAGCCTCATATCCTTCCTATTCCAAGCACTCAGTCTTCCCTGCCTGCTCAGATGCGTCACCGATCTGTACCCTTTTCCTCGCATATAGAGCTCTAGTAGTTCTTAGCTTGGTGTAGGGACTTTCAATTGGTTCACCGGTTTGATTGCTTAACTTACTGATGAAACTAGTCAGGCTTCTCCTCCCACTACTGAATCTGTCCTTTTCACATTTGAGTTTGAGCAACTCTTTATCGTGACCCACTCATCCTTCTGCGAAATCAACTTTCTAACTAGACTCGTGCAATTGAGAATAAGTGGCTTCCTTCATTGAGATATAACCCCTCGCATGAGTTGGAGCCTAGCTTTCTTACTGGGCAAGCAGTGCCTACCTCGTTATATGAATTCGCTCCTAGAGGAGAGAGAAAGTGATCCGCGGATTCTGCTTTCGACTAGTCCCGTCTTCGCTGCTTTTCTAAGAAGTTCCGCTCATCTAAATTCCCACTATCTAGTCGAGTTCAAAGCGACTGACTGACATTTATATATGTATGTACTTTTTGAGATCAAGCCTACGAGAGGTCTTCAACAAGCGCCACTCAACTGTGCAAACTAAGCCTTCCATTCCATATAAGTGAAAGGAAGTAAAGCTACATACTACTGGAAAGAGAGGGGCTTTATTCGGGTTGATACTTTGCTTGCTTACTGGACTTCGACTGCGCTTAGGACAGCTTTGAGAAAAGGTCAGGCAAGAAATTGAGGAGGTCAGCCTATCAACGGCAAGAACCCGCATACTAGTTATCTTATAATCTAAGCCCGGCCCGCTCCCGCTCCATTCCCGAACTGGGGAAGGCATCATCTTTTTGGATTTCACCAAAACAAAAAGACTCTTTAGACCTTCGGCCAAGTCCCCAGTTTTACATTCATGAACATGAACCAAAGCAATTCAATAAAAACCCACCTACTATACCAAACCAAATGAAAAGAAAAGTGATAAAAAGTTAGGCATCTTCCATTCATATCGATTTGGGTTTTTCCGCACCATATTTTGATCTGCCTCTTCTTCTATCCGGAATTCCCAGCAAATCCTTGACTCCTCGAATACAATGGGATTTCACACCTGGCAAATCTTTGGCTCTACCTCCTCTGATGAATACCATATCATGTTCCTGCAAATTATGACCTTCACCTTGAATGTGAGCAAATATATCATGTCGATTGCTCAATCTTACTTTGGCTATTTTACGTGGAGCTGAATTTGGTTTTTTCGGTGTTCTCGTAAAAAGGCGCGGGCATACACCTTGCTTATAGGGACATTGATCCAAAGCTCGAGTACGGTCCGTGTGCCGTTTTTCCTCTCGACCATGACGAATCAATTGATTTAATGTAGGCATTGCTCTTTCCTTTGTCCTCACCCCTAATTTTTGCCCTATCACTAGTGATTACTCCCTATCCGAAGCACCCCTTTTCCATTCATAGAGAGATCCAATCGTCAAAATAAATAAAAAGGCCATCATGGACCAAAATCCAAAAGGATAAATCTTGTTGGGTGGTACTGCCCAAGGAAATAAAAATGTGACTTTCGGATCAAGGATAATAAATAAAATGGAAAAAAGATAAAATTGTATATCGAAACGACTTCTGGCATCACCGGAAGGATCGAAACCACATTCGTAGGCCGACAATTTGTCTGGATAGGTTGAACTCTTTGAAGCAAATTAAAAAGGAAGACCGAGTAGGATCAAAGAAACTAGTGAACTGATCACTAAATAGATACAAATAGGTGCAAATTCTGACATCACCACAGCCCACTGAGTTCTCTCGCTCCTTGCTCGTGGAGCGGCATACCAGAAAAAATCAATAAGAAAAAGCCCAGCCCTAAACAATGCTAGTCATATAGCAGCTTCCGAAGTAGGGCGGAAAAGAGACTATCCACATTTTCCAGTGAAAGTGTCTTTTCTTTGAGGCATACAATCGGTCTATGCCAATTAGAGTTGGAGGCCTCAGGCTTTATGACCGCTCCTTGGGCCCATGCAGAAAGGGCAAGCCTAGTCACTTCAAAGTGAGTGTGAACATCTTATCCTATAGTAGCATCTTCGAATGCACGTGTCTGTCTCGGGAGTCCGACTCTATGCTCAATCAATAGGAGGATTCCCCATTGAGTAGTAAGAAACGGGGGATGGAACGAAGAATAGAGACCGACCAAGGAAACAAAGACAGACAAACTAGGCATGCAAGATAAAGCACCTAAGACTTGAGCCCTCCTTCCCCGAGCCTGTTTAATAGCCCTGCTCCCAAACCAAATTAAGCCACTTAGCCTTTCTTAGGAAAGACCGACTCGTGTTATAGTTCGCCGTCCGCTTTATTGAGTTCAGTCAAGAATTAGCCTGCATAGTATGGCGCATACAACCCGGCGCGACAAACAAAGGAATCGGCTACTCCTTTCTCACTTGTTTAGCTATAAAGATTGATGGGACGTCTTTCCTCTTAGTTAACCGGGTGGTAGGGAATGGTTAGATCATTGGGTCATGCATGGATGGATAAACCACTTTAGCTTCTTTTTGCCTAACTTGGCTTATAGAGAAGAACTACTAGCTTCATTCATAAGTCACGTTTCTAATTGAAACAGGTTGTTAAAAAAATATGAATATGAGATTTGTAGTCCTTCTATTACATCACTCGGGCATACTTGCTTGCTTACCCGGCTCACTCGAACAAGAACTCCGGCTCACTTCGCCTCCGCAACGAAGAGAAGTAGTTTACTTGCTTGCTTAGCTCGAACATGCCAACAGCATTTTGTTCACTTACGCAACATTCACTCGTTTACTTGTTAGCTAGCCCTATTCCACACATTTTTAGGGAATCTAAAAGAAGGTAGTAAAGTAAGTGGTGTGCTCATTAGAGGATGATTTTTTAGATAGCTAAGTGACTACCAATTCTATCAGCAACAACATATAGCAGTGACGCCTAGTATTCCATAGTCCTGTAAGCCGTTGATTCAGGTGTTTATCCTAATCGGAGATCCGCCTGTAGAACAAAATGATGTAATGCAGAGGCTAGGATAGCTGGAGCAGGGGTGGTGCGGCTCAACACCATTTCTCCCTGTTGCCTATTATCAAGATTCATCCTTGATAGGCAGGCCCTAAAATCTCTATAGTAGAGTTGGAAATCAACATCCATCATCCCTACCTGCGAGATGGGAGGGGAAGGCCCTTGATCCTCACCCTCGGAGATTTGAGTGAATCTTAATCTCATCTCACTATTTCATTCTCTAAAAGCATTATCCCTTCTTCATTATATATCTTCCTATTTCATTCTCTTTTCAGTCTCAATCACAGACAGAGCATTTTCGATCTTAGGTGAATGAGGGTTACCGGCTCTACGACCTCGCAAGGCACTACTATAGAGCTCTTTGGGCCTGCTGCTTTCTCAATCGAAAAATGAAAACTATCAAGATTTTAGTACTGAACAATTCCATCTATCACTTATGTCATTTCTCCAGGGCAAAAATCCATAATTGAAATTCTGACCCGGCCAACTCTTGTTCGACGTAGGGTAGAGTAACTTCTTTTATAACCTACAAAAAGGCTTTCAATCCTATGGCTTGAGAGCGGGACTTTGGCTAGAGACAGAGCGAAGACTTTCCCAGTTGAAAGCGCTGGCGTTCAGTTTGGTTGCGTGCTTCCGAAAGAATAAAGCTACATCCGACCAAACGTCTCTCCTATCATTACCCCTCAGTGCCTTACATTCTTGTCTTCCTTCTTTATACCCTAGAGCCCTACACGGCACCCAACGGGCTAACTTCCCACCAGTAGCTTCTCTTCTCTTTTTTTATTTCGATGATCTTTTATACTAGAAAGGTTAGAGGCAAGGAAGGAAGGGAAGCATAGGCAAGAAAGCTATGGTTACAGGGATGAATGCCTTTACTGCTTTTAGGGAAGCATTCCTGGCTCATAGCCAAGGAAGCGATAGGTATAACTGGGGCTCTCCCCATAGCTAGTCCTACCGGGAAGGCCAACTCGTTATTCACTGTATCAATAGTACTTTAGCCGTATCGGATCACTATTCACTATAGGAATAGCAACATTAAAGGGCTACCTCCATCGATATTACGTATGTAATAGCATGTTGGCGGAAGAAGGTCGAGTCCATTATAGTATAGTAGTATCAACAACAACTTTCTCCCGCTCTCTTATTATATTAATAGTCAATCTGATGTTACTATCCTATCCTTCTTCTTCTCTCTATTCCCTAAGCCTCTAATGTTCCAGGAGAAGTTTCTTAATAAGAAAACCGGTTCATCTGCAACTACAAGCTATGGGGGAAATTTCGATGTATCAATCGAAATGGCTAGTTGTTGGTGAGGGGGTTTCGCATAACGATGAGCGAGGAAGGTAATTCTCCGATCGAAAGCCAAGCCGGGAATGCCAATATGAGAAATCTTATTCAACCAACTTAAACTCACTATAGGACAGCGTTTAGAATGGATGGTAGGAATTAGGTTAATATAAGAATCCCCGCTTAAGATGAAGCCTGCCGCTATGAATTCTTTTTGATAAGACGAACTCCTAACGGAATAGCAAACGAGTTGCCTACTTTTTTTGTAAATAGCTTTGATGCTAGGATGAAGGTCGCAAGGCAAATCAATCTCACTACATAAGTGATTAAATACAATATTCTTATGATAACCCAGCCTAATTGGTGTGAGGAACTGTATCTTCTCATCTAACCATCGAGGGGGCATGAGAATGCGAGCCCAAGAAAGAAGGACCAACGACGATCCTATTCTAAAGGAGAAAGAGGAGTCAGTATTCTTTTCTTTGAAGATTGAGGAACGCAGTGTTGGACAATTATGCCATTTGGATTCTTCTACAGAGGGAAAGCCTGTTACGAGTAAAGGGGATCGGGTAAGGGCTCATGGCGGTGAAACTACGAAGCGTAGTACCTCATTAGGTCCGTCTTTAGATACAAGCCAGTCGCTAATCACCCAACTTTCTTCTGAAACCCATGCATCCATTTTGAAAAAATGAAAATAGCGATGCAAAATTAATGAGCAGATCATAATCTGTCGAAAGACTTATTTGTAATATCTTTTCTATTTATATAACTTGAACTTTCTATCCTGTGAAGAAGCAAGACGAATCATTTCTCTTTCTATTGGATATGATATTTCGGAATAGTATAGTTGATACGATTCACTCACAAGAATAAAAAAAGTTAAATTGTCTTTCAGTTCAAAGAAGACGTCCCCCACTACTTAGGAGAATGCCTCTACTTCGATTTCAGAATCGGATTCATGGCAGAGAATCCACCGCAGGAGCAGGCACTTTTTGAGCCTTGTTTATGTTCGTTCCTGTCAGTTAGGTTTTTTATTTAAAAAGAAAGATCTATGGGCGAAGTTTTCTCGTGTGTATGATTCAGATAAACCACCGGCTTTCCTTACCTTGTGTAACTTTTCTTAGATAAAAGCGAAGTCTAATTGTTTCAATTGGACTGAAACCGACTCTACGAAGACAAAGTTGAAAAGCACTCTTTTTACCGATAAAAAATAGCGGAACTTTCGTCTGGTGACAATCCTCTTGCATCCGATACTCCGATCGTCTTTTCCGCTACTAGCTTGACTTCTTTCGGGAAATAAAACTTATTGATTGGCATTTGGATTTTTAAGTTGCTTCGATTCAAAATCACTTTTTGCAATCAAGCCTGTAAGCCATTCAGTAAGTAGGGTGGGTGGTTTGGCTTAGTCAATCATTTGAAAGTGCTGCTTTATCCATTCAATCAAACTAGGGAAGTGGGTACAGTGAAATCTCATTGGTTTTAGCCACATTTTATACCAACTCTCTTGTCTGCGCGAACTAGTAGAATAGATATGAAGAACATTTGACAGAAAGTGAAACTCTATCTAATATACCATTACTTCAGGCACTTAGTCTAGGGGCAATGTCCTCGCCTCGAAGTCTGCACCTTTGGAAAAGGTTAACTTATCATTCAGAAAGTATGAATGACCCCTCCATGTCATTGCTTTCTTATTTATATAGGGGCAGCGACATGCATTATGAAACACCCTATGGGGATCCTTGCTAGCGAGAATTGAAAGCCCAAAATAATGAAATCTTTGTCAATAATCTCTTCAGTAAACCCTTCTCGTCTTGTTCCTTGGTACACCATTCAACTCCAAGTCCTTGGATCAGACCTACCAGGAAAGATATCATTTTTTATATCCTTAGCATCCTAAATGTCTTGGAAAAAAAGGATAATTCCATGGACAAACCCACGCTTCATAATCTATTTGCCTTTCAATAAGAAGAGGATATATAAAATGGCTAGCCATAAGGTACGGGAATGAATCCAGACCACTACCAGTTAGCCTTGAATGAATTATAGCAACTACAGAAAGAATGACTCATTTAACCTACTTCATCTCCCTGGGCTTGTGAAGATTGTTATGTGAACAAACGAGCAGAAAAAGTTCGGATAAAGCTAACACTGGGTTTAGCAGCCTCTTAATCATTGTTTGGCAGACTGCTGCATATACTATTTCTATGACATGAGAGAGAATCCGCTTTGTCTCCGAGAGGGTAGGGTGGGATTTTCTATACTTTCCTTCGACGCAGGAAGCATCAAATTGCATTAGTGGGATAGCTTACTTCAATACTCCCGCAGGAAAGCTAGTGCTCGTGAATGCGCTCCTTATCTAGTACCAGTCCTTACGCCGAGACATAACAAAAAATATCCCAAGCCTTCCCTAGCCTTATAAAAAAAGTGGTGAAGCAGAGCAAGCAACCCTCGTTAAGATAGGAATATCTATTAAAAAGATAAAAAAGATGCTATTTTCATTCAACTGTGCTTGAAAGAGAGAGGATATGATATAAGGTAAGCCCCAATTCCACTGAAAGATTCAATTCAATTAGCTTGGCTTTTTCTCTAGTTTGCCTTTTTGTCTACCTTCTTTAGGTTTAGTCAATGTCGCATTTCGAGTACTTGGTTAGATCTCCTAATGTAATGAACGAGAAGATGTGGTGAATCAATCAAATCAGTATTAGCTAAGGAAAGCATTCTAATTCTAGGGAAGAGAGGAAATCTGTCTTTATAGGAAATTTTTATTTATAGGGAATCTGTGCTTACTAAGCCATTGTTTGAAGGACCGGTCTGAAAGTGCAGACCCGGACTGACTAATCGCTAAGAGCTCATCCCGAGTGGGATAACTCTAAGTACAGCATTCAGTAAGAAGTAAGCCAAGTTCTCTTAGCCGTTACGTTAGTGTGACTCGAGAAAGCTTGAAAGGGAATTCCAAGAGCCCATAAGCTTCACTTCAAGCTATCCGGCTTCAAGCCGTGAAGGAGAAATCCGAGTTGCATCCTAAAATAAGGAAGATCGTTCATCAGCGCTTTCAGTAACTAAAAGTCAATCAGGTGCGTAATCAAGCTAATCTCATTCCTTAGCTTATAGAGTAAAGTAATGAAAAGCACGCTAAGCGATTCATCATTCCTTAGCTTATAGAGTAAAGTAATGAAAAGCATACTAAGCGATTCATCATTCCTTAAGTTTGTTCTGATTATGATGACGGATACTCTTTTCCACCTATAAAACTACCTTGCTTGGTAGTTCAAAATGGAAGTCTAAGTATCTGCTTAAGTGGTCTACTCGTACCATTCCAAAAAAAAGAGTTGCGCTAACAGGGGCTACCACGCTCCTCTCACAAGGCGAGAGTGGAGACATTGATTTCAATGGAAAAATCGGATAGATCGATGTCACAAGATCGGTTGTTTAACCTATTGATTCACTGGAGGAAAGGCGGTTCAAAGCTTTTTTTTTGAGGGAAAAGCAGGCACAGCTCACGCACGGCACAAGAGGCAAGGAACTTTCCAATCAAATATCTATCACAGACACGGACCAAGGCGAGAAAGACCGATTGAAAGGCATAGTAGATCGAATCGACTCCTGCCCCCTCTACTTCCAAAGTCTTCTTTCAGTCCTCAAGTCAATCAAGAGGCTAAACTTCAATCAAGATCTGAAGAACCAACGAAGGAAAAAGCATCAATAGGAGGAAGGCCCGGTACTAATCCAATACAGCCCTACAAGCCCTCAAAAAAGAAATGAATTTTAGTAAGCACTTACTGACTTTCTTGAAAAAACCATAGGTGAATTCCTGGATCACCCGAACTTTTATCAGGTTCCGTACCGCAGATAAAAAAAAGAAGCGGGAAGAAAAAAGACAGTTTGGGATTGCTAAGTACCTACGACTGTGGAATGTAGGTATATAATTGTCGGGATGCCCCAGAGATTGTTTCCATTTTAGGATGAGGAACTACTTCGTAGCACAGAAAACCAGACTCACCAAGGACGGCGAATGGATAGATCTCTTTGACCTGACCTAGTTGTCTCCAACAAAATAAGGGCCAGAAGGGAGTATGCCAACGAACTCTTTTGAGAGACAGAAAATAACCGTATCAAGCAGTTTCAATCTACGGATATGAGTGAGGTTCTCTTTCCTTCATATGCCTTCTTCGTACCATTTATTTCTACACAACCCTCTTTGAGAAGGAAAGATAATTGAAAACTTATCTTCACTCGAATTCTTCTATTTCTAGTAATCTCTCCACTCTCGTCCAATCGATCCGACTCTCCCACTGTGCAACCTACTCCTGTGTGACCAACAAAGTAAAGGCTGCTTTCAGTCCCTTCCTTAGACGAAGGGTAAGGAAAAATGTACCTACAATGAGTCTTGCTACTAACACGTGGTGCAATGTGTGGAGGCGGCCGTAAAATAAGATATCACATAGCTCTGTGCTGCTCACTGGATTCACTTACCAAGAAATCCTTGCGCTATCAAAATGATAGAACCTTTACTTTAAAAAACTGAACTTAAGCCCGTAGCATTAGCTTGGTTTCTTTCGACCAGTCATAGTCGTAGATCTGCCCTAAAGGAAAGAAGAGCATTCTATGGTGCTTTATCGGTACATGTAGGATCTAACTGCCGATCAGTCTGATAGTCTAGTGATTTCCATTTCCAGGACTCCCCGACCGGGTAGCGTTCCTGGAGACAAGATGTGTCTTCTCATTAGGATTCGATTATGAATCCGCCTTAATTGAGTAAGGCCTTTAGCTTTAGCTTTAGTAAGAGAATGGGAAATCCTGTAGTAGCTGTATTAGGATGTGTTGGAGCTAATTCCAGTGTTCATGGGGAATCTCTACGGGAAAGGATACTGTAATAGTAATAGGCCCTATAGCTATAGTAGGGGTATGTGGAAATAGGAATCTGAACCGAACAGGATAATCTCAGGTGGCTGGTGCTTCTAGTTTAATTATGTAGGCTTGCGTCTTCCTTGGCTGGCATGATTACCGAAGACACCTTTTTTGAAATAGTCCAGTCCGGTTTGTAACTAATGATTCAATAGAAGGCCACGGGAAAGTATAAGAAGAGAAAAATAGGCTTCAGTTGGCCTTAGGACCCAACATTCAAAGAATGGGCAAGTCCTTCGGGCTTTACTTCGGGATGGAGGTCAAGCATGGTTTCTTCATCCTTGGGGAGTTCTTCTGAAGCTATGTCCGCTGACAAAGTTTTTTTGCTTGGGCCTGTCTCTCTATAGCCCTGACCTTAGAAAGAGGAACTTTTCTGGTAGAAAGTTCTCCTTCGCCCGATTCGACATCGGAAGAAGCCACACTATACTAGATTTGAGCAATTCGGGTGTGGATCCATCAATGGCTAGACGCACATCACTTTCTATCGGACGTCAGGTCGGAGGCTGGAATTACTAAAAAGGCCTCCTTGCTCTCACATGACGAGCTAGCTTAGCCTTAGGCTATTGTGGCTGCTCCTACTAAACTTGGTGCTCTTGCTTCGGTCGATCGAAGAGGTGTCAGTTACCAGAGAATTCCCACTTTCACTTTCGCTTGTAAGTTTCAATAGTTTAGGGAAAGCAAGTGCTGTGAAGTGATTGACCATATTCCTTTCTTCGCGGCTGGTTCTGAATGCTAGATGATATTAATTAGTAAACATTCGATCCTCACTGCTGTGAGCCTAGTTTTCACCTAAATCAATTCCATATGCTAATAACATCCATTTTTCTTATCCGATTTCGTTCCGCTACGCGCATCTATGGCTATTAAGGATAAGGAGCTTTTAAGCCACTCTTAGGCTATTAAGTGCACTACTAGGAGTTAAGCTAAAATCAATAGTTACCAACGAGTCCCTGAAAGTCATCCTCCCTGCCATGGAGAGATCAATTTCCACTCGTGAGACTGAGCGAGACTAGGAATGACTAAGTGACCAAGATTGAGGACAAAAGGCTAAGGAATGCGGCTAGCTGTAGTGCCTATCAATGAGAAGACGGATTGGCATAGAAGCGATCAAACAATGGGGAATAGGCTCATACAGCCTTTTTGTTGGCCTTCCTCCTTGGATTCAGGACATCTTGATCTGAGCGCCTAATGCGGTTTGATCATGCGGGTGCCTTAGTAGCTCTAATTTACGAGAACACCTCTCTGATATTCTAGAAAGTGAGATGATCCAGCCCTGTACTTCATGGATTCTCCCCTTAGAGATAGGGGGAGGGTGGGATGAGAGCTCAGGGCCGAGGGTGGCTTCGCTTAGTACATAAGCTGATAAGACCCGCGGGAGATAAGATAGAGTAGAGCGCATGCAAAAAAGAGATTTAAAAGTCGACAGCAAAAAGTAAATTGCCTGCCATGAGCATGAGACAGATAAGCCGCTCTGCAATAGTGAAGGAGTGGTTTTGCTCTTTCAATGCTACAATCTTTTAGTTCAGTCTAAGAATGTGCTTTTTGCTAGTGGATTCGAGCTCGAGCGGCTTCGCTATCCCATGCAAGTAAAGGGCCAGTCCTCCTATCGCGAACCTATCCACTTATCTACCATATCGAGGCGAACATCTCGGCTTGTTTGGAAAGCTTTTATATAGCAATAAACCGAAAGGCTCAGGGGAAATCAAAAGTGCTCTTTCCACGGTTCATCGTTAGTGCTCAAGGTATAGCATCCAACCTACAAAAAGGCAACAGCGGAAACCCTGAAACTTCTCTTATTAGACTCTCTTATACATTCTCCCTCCTCAACTAAGCGCACAAACCAACAAACAAAGAGAAAACATAGAACACGAGAACCAGAACAACTCCAAAGAAAGAGGGCTTTAGCAGTTAACGAGAACCTTAGTGAGAATCTTGTACGCCACGTTACATAGACTAATCGGGAGGAAGTGACTAGTGGAACTTGGATTCCACCACCGGGCGTTGTATATGGATTTTCTTTTATGTCAAGAGACGTACGGGTCAGGAATCTTTCTTATCGCCCTAAAAAGCCTCGGACCTTCTTACCCAAAACATCTGGATTGCTCATTGACTTGCTACTCTTACTATTTACTGACTTCCATAAAATCCCTCCTTTAAAAGGGGACAGCTGGAAAGAGATTCGAAATGTAAGGGGGGTCCAGTAACTATTCTGAGGGGGGAGCAAGATAAGATCATCAACTCATAAGTCCTTATAGGAGGTAGAGAGCATATTATCTTTCTTTGTGAATATGTTAATCTGTGAAGCCAACAAGCCCTTGACCTCCAGCCCGCTTGCAGTCAGTGCTTATGTTCCGTCCTGATCCTTTTAGTCATTCACTTCTTTAGAGGATCTTAAAAGGTACTTCGAAAGCAGATATGGAAGGCAGAGTAGTAGAAGGAAAGAATGGTTGGGTTGATTCATTTACTTGCAAGGGGCCTCTAGCTACTGACTCAAACGATTGGTATGTCCTGACCTTAGTAAGCCCAGGAAAAGATGCCAAAAAGCTATTACATATACTCCTGCTTAGCTGCTTTTAATGCCTAAAGAAAGGACTCCCCTATCCAGCGTGGCACAAGTCATTGATAGCTTCCCTGGCTTTCATTCTAGTGGGAAGCGGGCACTTCCATATCTTCGAAAACACCCCATCTCGTATTCATTATATGGATTGGTCGGACTTCCATTTCTGCTAGTCCTATTCAACATAGGCCAAGCAGAGAAGCGTGACAGCTGTGGGTACTCCTTGGTCTGCCGGAAGGGCTGTGAGTATCTAGCTATATCAATCTAAGACGTGGACTAATAGGAATTGGAAAAATCCGTGTATTCATTCGCTGGGCCGAAACAATGTGCATTGCCAAATGGGCTCTCTCTCTTCCTTCCAGCTCTTATACTTAAGGAACACTCTTTTCGCAATTTCCCTACCAGGGCAAGAAAGATTGTTTCTTTTATCTATTTCCCTCTTGAGAATCTTACCCTTACTTAGCCCTACAACCCTTAGAACTGCAAATGCCTTACAAGAAACTGACTCTATTGTTTGACCCCTATCTTGTCTACTAAAGAAAGTAAATCAGGTTTGTGAGCTCTATTTGCCTAGTTTAAACTCCTTTCAAATGAACTTGCTTTTAGGAATGCATGACTGGCAACATCAACTGTAACTGCTGCTACTCCAACTGCTATTGGCTTGTTAAGTTCCTAAGAAATAGTTATTGATGCTGCTGGCTTTCGCTTTCAAAAGAAGTAATGATGGAAACTGTGTGAGGCACTCTGACTTCTACTGGAACTTCTTTTCTCACAGGCTTTCTCCCTTGCTGGATTGACCTAGCTTTAACTGACTTCAAAAGTAGTTTTTCCTGAAGGGAGTGCCTTCCAAATAAAGCTGGGAACTCATTTATTAGTACACATGCATGCAAGATTCATGTGTGCCGCAACCCCAAATCTTACCCAGTAAAATTAGGAGGACCTGTAACAGTAAGCTCCATCTAACAGCATGACGACCTGAACTAGAGGGACTAAGCTAAGTTACTTGTAGTAAGAGAGAGAGACCACCCAGGCCAAGGGCTAGCCAAGAGATCACATATTATTAAGAATAAAAAGATAAATATACTCCAACGCTCGGATAGTCCATTTTTAATTAATGCGTAATCACAATCTTATAACGGTACACAATATGAAAGATAAAACTATATATTCTCTAGTAGAGTCCCTTCAGGGAAAGAGGTAACTAATACCTCGATAACCCCCCTATTTAGCTAAGAGAGAGGAGGTGAAGTAGTCAGGATAATAATTCTCCGCAATAAAATCACTTAATCGCGGTCAAGGGTAAGATCTCCTAACTCTCAGAATACCAAGCATGAATAGCATACGTGCTGGAGGCAGTGCATAATAATCTCTCATTCCTCAGCACTTTAAGGAAAGATGAATAAGAAGAGGTACTAGATTTCACTCGATGGTTCATTCATGTCTTAAGTACGCAAGGAGGGAATTCCATTCACATTCACCTAGAGGGAATTAACGCATTCAGCTTGAAAGCATTCAATTTGCTAGTTGGACTGACTTTCTTTTCTTCAAATCTTGCATTCTTACACTCTCCGGTTTGCTTCCTTGGTCTAGCCTACGTCCTGCTGTTAGGAAGCCAGTTTCCATCGAAGAGCCCGGTATCATGGTCTACCTTCTTACAGCATCGATACTGAGCTTTGGCCTACGTTTTTCAAGCCTCTTTCCAGGATTATAGAGAAAGGTAGTCCTGTAAGCCTTAGGAGAGATTAGGAAAAGCTATTCTAGTTGCCCCCCTATCCGGGCTTTATGACTCTATATTCATGCGAGCCACTTAGTCCCTGTGATCCTGGGACTCATGCAAGCGTGTTCTAATCCAATCAATCCCTATTGCTCAATCGAGCGGCATCGAAAGTATTCTTCTTTCGGTCTCAAACTAGGGCTGTTGAAGGCATTCAAAAGGCTTCTTAAACAATGAAAGTTACCTGATCTTTGTTAAAAAAGCCATATTTGGTGTGGACTCCCCCCTCGTACGTTGGTCTCGATCCTCTCGTATCGTATTAACTCTAGCTTCTTTTTTCCTCTTCCTTTAGCTTTCGATTTCGAGAAGACAGTGCCAAATCTTTATACAGTTGCAAAAGTACCCTTCTTGATCAAGCTTGAGGGCTTACATCCAAACCATTGAAAAGCTAGCAAGTCAGCTAGCCAGCATAGATAATTCCCATTACCGCACCGTGGGAAGCAAGAGCTCGGTACCTTCTTGTTAGGCTGATCTGATTGTTTGGTAAGATCCCCAATGGAGGCTTGCTTTACTGCTGTTAAAAGACTGTTCGTGACCCACGGAGGGACACCTCCTCCCCCTTTCCCCCCTATCCCTCCCGCAAGAGAGGACTCGTTCTGGCTTTAAAGAGCCTCTTTTTTAGCAGTCTCGTCCATAATAGAAGAGTGACCATCTCTTCTTCCAAACGTGAACGGCAGCTTTCAGTGAGTCTGAGTTTGATGATCGAACATTCTTTCGATTGCATGTGTTAAGCAAAGCATGCACAATTGAACAAAAGAAATAAGATCAAAGAGCTCTCTTCAAAGGATCGTAGCCGTAGCTTCGCGAGACCTTATCGGTCTACTCAAGGCGTTGCTTTATTGGGTGCAGCTTTCTTGATCTAGCTTTCTGACTAACTGAATAGGCTCTTTAAAGCCTATTCAGTAAAGCTAGCTTCACAGAAGGCATAAAAGGGGGATTTCATTGCTTTTAAGAGCCTATAGAAAAAAAAGTAAAGTGACTTATCAATAGAGTACCAGGCTATAGAGAAAGACTATAAGAATCCAAGAATTTCATTGCCTCATGGGCGATCGCTCGCTTCGTCTCCTTCGTCTGGGAATCTCTTGGCGAAATAAGATAGGGAAGGACTTCCGTTAGGATGCAGAGTTGAACCTCTTTGCAGAGCCTTTTAATATTTCGTGATAGTTATCATGGGTTAAAAAAAGACGGGACAAGTATATACCCTAAGAAAGCCTTCCCAATATACTCTTCTTGTTCAGTCTAATTGAAGATTGAGTAACTTTGCCAAATGAACCATATCCTTATATACGAAAATGATGAGATCGAGTCCTTTTTTTTTGCTCTCGTGATTAGCTCCTCGCGTACACTCCCGCTATGGAAATGAGTCCTTCGTTAAGCTCTCATCATTGGTCAGTTCCCGTCACTCAACCTCGTGAAGAAGATCCTCTTATTGAGTTATTGAGTTATTTACTTAATTAGAAACTGGACCAGTACCCGGATAGTTCATGAAAGAATGAAAAAAAGGGTTTTTTATGTGTATGCTCCTACACCAGTTACTACAACAGCCAATAGACTTTTTTTTTATTATTTTGGTTCTTTTTCATACTACCCAGCTAGGAGATTCGGTTGTTTAACCTGAGCCAATGACATTTTTCTCGAAAGCTTCAGTCTTTCACCCCCCAAGCTATGTAGAGAAAATCTCTATGACTCTTAGGAAAGAGCTATAAACAAGAAAGATTAGTTTGAGACATAAAAAGCAAGAATGAATAGCAAGGTGCGGAGCGGCAGTCTTAATGGCAAGGAATGAATAGAAGCCAATTCACCTTTAAGCTAATTACCCTCAGCTAAGGAATGAGGAGATAAAAAAAGTATGTTTGAAGGAATTATGTAACTAGAAGGGAGGAGTTCATACCTGGCAAACTCAGACATGCAAAGAGCATGCCTACTGTAAATCTTCCTAGGCATAAGCTCTACTTTCTCTCTCTTGCGGTTGCATCTTGTCTAGTAGGTGAGGCTTTCCTCACAAAATAAATAAAAAGGGAATGGGATTGTCTCATGAAGCAGGCAGACAGTTGGACCGAAACAAGGATAAGGACCAAATTTCTCAACCGCGTTCTCTGGAGAGAGTTGCCTACCTACCTTCTTGGGGGAAGGATCAAGTCGAGGGTAGTTCCATGTAAGGGATTCGGGCAATACACCTTACGAGACGCAGCTAACCCCTCATTACTAGACATGGAATAGTATAGCTCACAGAGCCATATCTTACCCATAAGCTCAGAAGCTCACGATCAGGATAGGGAGTGTAGTCGGAATCAATGCTCCAAGAGTGACTATCATAGCAGCTAAGTTAGTACGCAAGCATTGGAACCGGAACTGGAACACTCACAGAAACAGAGGGGAGCGGGGGGAGATTCGGCTTCTAGAGCAAAGAAAGAAAGCAATCCAAGGGGCAAAGGGTTAGTCCCACACACCCGAAACCCCGGCAGGTACATAAGAGGTAGTTTCGACGCGGTAAAAGCCCATTATCAGGCGAATAGAGTTTAAAAAAGCACTATCTCGTTCTCCGAAGCATCAAGATCAGTCACCCATTGACAGGGGGGGGGGGGATATATCCCATTCGCATAGCACAGTCTTCCCGCTTCAACTATCGGAACTTAGATCGTTAGTTCTCTATACTCAATAGTTTGTTGTCATCAAAGGCTGGGACCCGAAGTAGTGTCACTTGCCTCAACTTCAGCAGAGCGAGATGCAGTAGTTTCTGATTCCTCCACAACCGGGAAGGTCGAGAAAGCCATCCCTTGATAGTGAGTTAGAGAGCTGACTGTTACAAAGCTAAGTGATGCTGGAAACTAACCTACATTCCCAAGAGCCGATAACTAAAGGGACGAGGAGAAGATGGAAACTCAAATCAAGAAGAGTGCTCCGGTAAGAGGCATAAGCGGGGGGATCAATTTGAATGCTTCAGCTAGGATTCCACTCTCGCTCGACAAGTATGAGAAAAGAGGTAGGAGATCGATTGTATAAGCAATGTGAAATATGCCTAGCTAAAGAGCGGAACAATAGCCCGATATGAGTCTGATTGAACCTTCCCCCAGCCAAGTCACCTACATGGATGAAAAAGACTAAGCCAGAGGTCTCACTCTCGATACTGTAACTGGTTATGTTGAACCGGCTGGAAAGATAGCTCTCAGGCTTAGCCCTAAACTAGATAAAGATTAATCTCAGTCTTCTAGATCAAATCATTCTCCTTGTTGCCGACCTGTAGGTCTGGATCTTGTGTCCCTTGCCACTGCACTGAATCAAAAGACAATGCCCATTTTCATGGGCTCCTGAACCGAAGAGAGATGTAGTGCGCTAGCGCCCTTCCGGGGTCGGATCCACTTCTTCTGGGAAAACTATGAGTGCTTAGATGGCTCTGGACAGACTAGATCTTTTACTAGAACGACTCCCATGGGGTATGGATATTCGACTGAAGCTACTGGTCCCAGAGACATTTGTTGGTGTGCTTCGACGCTCCCCTCAACAACCTATCTAGTTAACGGTCCCGTTCTCTACAATCATAAGCCCCATCCCTAGAACAAAATAGGGATTTAAAGAGGTCCATTTCAGGACACCTCGAAAGTTCCTCCGATCTTGTACTTCCAAGGACGTATGAAGTTCATATAGGTATAGGTATGTGGCAACGTGCACAGCGGCCCAGAATTTCTGTAACGAGCTTGAGCGCGCTTAACTGCCGAGGGAAGGGAAATTCCAGCACTAACACCCTTCCTTTCATTCTTCCTGGCACTACTGCTACCGGGGATTGGTTACCTCCTGGAAAGAGCGATGTGCTTTAATCTACAGGGCTGTCCGGCAATTTCCGTATAAAGAAGCTAATCCTGTCTCAGATAGCTCTGAAGGACAACTTTAGAGCTCTATTCTAGAACCAGGTGCTGTGGTGAGTTTGGTTTCCGATGCTTTATTGACTTCGATTGCTTGCCCGAAAAGATGCCATCAACGCTTTGAGCGGCCGTGGAATAAGAGGAAGACGAGTAAGCCATCCCGAACGGCTAGGACCTGTAGAAAGGTCTCGCTGCTTGAGCAACACAAAATGAGGGTTTCGCTCGTGGCTATAAGTAGGCCTTTTGCTATTGCTATAAGGGCTACTATTTTATTGAAAAGTTCTCTTTCTGAGAAGCCTCTGTAGGGTAGGGACAAGAGAAAGAAGCAGGAATGGTACCAATGGCACTTATCCGGATTCCTATTGCTTTGTCTCCAACTTGGATTAGTGAGACCCGGAGGGTAAAGGCACAAAATCTAACACACTGTTGGTGACCTGCCATATACGACCTGAAATGGGGACTTCCTAGTAGACCGATTTATCGAACTGTTATAAGCGAATTCCGCTTTAATCATTTGGTGGAGCGTACTGAGTGGTTGTCTTTTCCCCTGCAATACTCCTCAACCAATTTTCCAAACAGCAGTTCACGACTTCCGTTTGACCATCTGTTTGTGGGTGGTATGCACTGCGGAACTCTAGTATAGTTCCTCACTTTTTCCATCAAGTTATCTTGGCCAAAAACTGGCCGGTCAGATGAAATAGTGTTTTCCATGCAACCTGACAACCTCTTAAGAAACTGGTATGCAATGTGAATAGCATCGGAAGTCTTCTTACAAAGAATAACGTGAGCCATTTTATAAAACCGATATACTACAACAAATAAAATAGAATCGTTACCAAGCCCAGGCAAGCCCTGCACCAAATCCATGCTGATATCAGTCCAAGGCGCTACTGGAACAGGTAAAGGGGTGTACAGTCTGGTATTCTGTGTCTGCCCCTTTGATAGTTTGCATACCATGAATCTGGAAAGCGCCGGTTCGAGCCCAGCTCGTGACAAGGCCTTAAGAAATAACTTCCTAAACCGGGAGTATAGTAATTTTAGCAACTCTCGTTATAACGCGTTTTAGTGGACCTGCTCTTTTTGGTCTTTTTCACTGCTCCGGAGGCATAGAGAACTTTCTTTTGGTGGGATTCATAGTCTTCTTTTTTCCGGGATTTCCTGGTATTTATTGGAGCTAGCCTGGTATTTACTCGATGGAACGAAAGAAGCAAAAAGCCTCCTCATAGCAATACTTCTCAAAGATAGAGTGATAGGCTAAGAAAGCAGTCTATAGTGAAGTTTTCACAAGTAAACTACTTCTCTGCCCTTGTGGTGTAGTCTCCGTTGAGCTACGGATACGATTTCTGACGATCGCCGAGCTTCGCTTTAGGGAGGGAATACTACTTTTTAGTTAGATTAGACGGATAGTCTTTCCATGCTTTGTTCTTGATGTAACGAAATTATAGAAGATGCAGCAAAGCAGACTTCCCCCTTTGACTACTCTGCGCATTGGAGAATAGATAACATAATGTGTAAACCTTGTGACACGTGTAGTAAGGAATAAAACCTAACCGCACCATGGGAGCTTCACAAGAGCAATCACAGTCGAAAGAGCAAACTGATTCAACAATCGCTATTCTTTTTCACCGCTAACCGTGCCATGAACAGCTTTCAGAGCCGATTCAGTAACAGGAAATGTGAAGACCGCTACTGCTCTACGCCTTACTAACAGCTATACCACACTAACTCCGTCTATTGCTCCTATAGGTTATGCGGAATCGAAACTCCCTTTAGCCCTTTAGTTCAATAGTTCAAGCGGAAGACTAAGACGACCTTTCGGATATGAAATATTCTACTTAGAAAATGATAACGATACCCCCAAAGGTGCAAAGCGGCTAGGTCTGGGATCGATCCCATCTAGCAAAGAAAGCAGTCATGCCTGAGAGAAGAAAGTAAAGGTTGAAAGCTGCCCTGATTCCATTCCTTCAACATCTACAGAGCTAACCCCTGAAGTGACTGCAGGCCCTTACGAGTACCCTTTCCTCCAACTGTGCTTAGTCCTTCAAACATCTGCGCATCAGATTTGTTCACAGCTTTCCTCCCCGACTGTCTAAACAAGGTATGGTATCCACCATATTTAAATGGGGATCAGAGCTAGAATAGCCCTTTTTCTTTTATACTATGCTTTGAGCTGCTTCCAGTAATGGGAGGACTTGCCTTTGCCCTTACTCTATGAATAAGGAAATTCCCTAGTGTGGTGTTCACTCAAGCTCCTAACTCATTGACGCTGTAGACAAAGAGCTATGGGAATGCTTTCATAGGCTAGGGGGGGATAACTCTGAATTAAGTAACTAAGCCCCAAGGCTAGCGAAGAAAAAGGAAATAGGGCAACAACTCCTGACTCGAGGGTGAGAATTGGAATCGAATAGATTGAATCAGAAAGGAACTTAGAGAGAGGCAGAATCACCGTTGTTGGAAGAAGGGCTACCAAAAGCTCGTTATCGTTAGCAAGGCAAGGTTCGTTAAAGGAAGCAGTCCTTCCGCTGCACGAGCATCGACAAAGAGAGAGTTTAGAGCAATTAGCCAATCCAATCACCAGAAAGAGCGAAAGGGAGATGAGAAGCTAAATAAAATAGAAAAGCACTCAGAATCCCAATCCCAACCGACCCAGATAGCATACAGTGAAGCAGATGCTGAATTATTTCCAAAATCTCCCAGCCCAGAGGGAAAGATATGAGGAGCTAGCCTTATGACATTTCATTTCATTTTCGAGAGATGCTTTTCATAGCCTTAGTTACCAGGAAAGATCTGATGTGAACAAAAAATCTCATGGTGGAATGCTCACAAGACATGTGACCAAGAACGGCTTAAGTTGAATCTACTTTGAACGAATGGGCAGCTGGATTTAGCCTCGGATTCCGATGTTTATTCTCCTAAGTCCGGACGATGGGCCCGACCCCTTTTTTGATGTCGAGTTAGCTGCGAATTTCATAGTTGTCGGCTTAGTTACTTTACCTTTTTCATTCACTCGGGCGGCCTACGTAACGTACTTCTTGGCTTCTTTATTCCTGTAAGAAAGTGCTTATTACATAATATGTAATTACATGCTTCTTATTATTGTAAAGAGTAATATGTGTCTATATGACAATTTGTTGTTCGTTATTAGTCCCCTTATTCCGCTGACTTCGTAAGTTGATTTGTTTTTCTATGCTCGGGCTCCACTCCTCCCTCCCGATGAGATGGATTCAGTTGACCGTCGCCCCTGTCTATTATGCTGATCCTCGGTATGGGAGGGGACGGGATCACGAGCAACTGGATCTACTTGAACTGATGCCCGGGTAAACGGATCGAAGGCTGTATTTAACGTTCCCACCTGCAACTACGAAATAGGCTAGCTGACCTAGCAGTGAAAGACGAGAGAGCAGAAATGAAAGATGAAATAGCTGGCACTTCTGAATCCTATCACAGGGATTGCCACTCTCTTTATTTACGGCTTGGCTTAGTCGTGAAAAGAGGAAGTCTCCCCTAGCTATGGATCTACCATATATAGTTCCAATGTAAGGTAAGCTGGTGAAATACTACCTTCAATACAACTTACCAGGGCAATCTTCCTCCAATCAATCCAAAGGGTGGCCCTGTTGATAAAGAAGATCTCCACGGCGAGAAACCTAGGGAGTGATGAACGGCTTGTTAAGGACAAGAAGAAGAAAGAGAGTGGGTGATGTTGGTTCTCCCTCTAGAATGATCCCTTTTACCGCTCCCTTCGCTTGTGATTGAGGTCTACCAAGAACCCCTTTCCCATGGTCCGTTAAAGATCCCGAGATGGACAGATGCCGAGTGCTCGCATGCCTTTAAAGATCCTAAGGGTCTAAGAAAGGAGATCAGAACCTGTAGTACTACTACCTTGGGAGTCGTTGACTCTTGTCTTTATGGGACCTTTGTCAAGGTCCTTGGATGTCTTCGACCAAGGTATTCTTTCTTTCCTTCCACCCGGTCGTACCTCTTTAGCGGAGTCCGTGGACTCCCAATACCGAAGGAGTGAAACTCCCAAGGACAGAGCTTGGCTTCCTTTAAGCCTCATCCATACCATCGGCCACCCTGTGACAGGCCTTTCCTTTCCTTTTACCGACCGGCGAAGCACCGAAGGTCGGCCGGCGTAAGCCTGACGACCGAAGGTCGGCTTATTCATTCAACTTATTCATTGACAAAGGACCGAAGGTCCGAGGAAATTAGGTGACTTGACAAAGAAATCCAAGAGCCGAAGGCGAAACTTCGAAACTTCACACTTTGTCTTCCGTGGTCATGTCCATGTGAAAGCACCTTCCGGGCATGTTCACATAGAGGAGGAATCTATTAGGTCACTTCGTTTCCGTATTATAGGACCTTGCCATGTCATCTTCTTTGCCTTCGGCCCCATCTCCCGGTCTTCTCTCTCTTCTCTTTTGGGCTTTTGGTGAACATCTTGCCCTTGTATTAGACCTTTCTTTGCCTATCGGGGTTTGAAAGGTCTTTAGACAAACAAAGGTGTTCGACCGGAGAGGGAAGAGGAGAAGAACACCGAGGGATCAGACGTCCCTTGGACCCGGTCCCAAGACACGAAGGAGTGAAAGAAAGAAGATACCACCGACAAGAAAAGGAGTCAACGACTCGAAATAAGACATCTCAAGAAAAAAGCATTCAACCAACAACTAAAGGAAAAGCAATAAAGCACACCCCCTTCGTCGGAACCTCCGCTAAAGCCCCTGCCCTTGATTGCCCTGCTGGAGTGGAATATGTAGATACTCTTTCCGGTAGGTAGGCTTGATGCTTCCGCTTCCGTTCTTTCAGATTGAAAGATTTAAGCTCAATTACCTTCTTCTAAACCCTTCTGATGGAAGTTAGAAAGATGCCATGCCTCCTAGGCCCCTAGATTTCCCAGTAGGATCAATGCAATCCTCGTTGTCGGACCCTTACCTAGATAGGTCAGCCTCCAAAGGACCCTCGTAGGCCCACTCTGGAGAGGTGAAATCTTACGTCGCTGACGCCTTCGTTGCTCAGAAAAGTTAGGAATATCACACCCTCGCCAATTACATTGCCCCTAGACTTAGTGCCTAGCTTCCTTTCTCTACTCCTTCTACGCCTTTCCCCGCTTTCAATCTTCCGTGTAAGAGTCAGTGTTATTCAGCTTCACCTTCTGTTTCTTCTTCCTCCACTGGAACTATTACTGAAGAAGGAAGGCTTGATGCTAGTCGTATTACATCTCCAGCAACTAAATAAAGAGCTAGAACTTAAACTGCACCTATGGAAAGGCTAATACTTTACTTTGAAGTTTTATAACCCTCCGATGGGCAGAAAGTTATGAGATTTTCTTACCTCTCCGGCCCAGCAATTGAGACTCTATTAACTCCATCCCTCTTCCTGTAAGCCTGCCTTGATTGGCTAGCAATTGAACACGGAGACTTTACACTTTCTGCCCCCCTCTTCTAACTCCAACTCGAACTAGGGCTATTCCTTCATCAGATGGATGAGTTAGTAGACCTCCTTCACTATCTTGCCCGGCACTCGAGGTACTCTTTTTCACCTGGAGATGGTTCATTTACTTTACTTGAAGCTAGCTACTTTAACTATTTGACTTGCCGGCTAGTTTCAGCTTCGAAGAAGGATAGGTCTTTTCTTACCTCGTTGACGCTAGTTAGCTCAGTTGATGAATCTTTATTGGACCACCTTCTAGTAAGTCCATCCCTCTCAGCAGACGAATGTAAGAAAAAAACAGCAGGATAGCAATCTTTATTGGACCTTCCCCAGGGAAATTTCTCAGCTAAAGATTCACATTCTTCTTCGAGGCCTGTTGTTGGAATGGTTTCCGGCCTCTCCTGGAATGCTTGAAGCTACTAGAGAAAGTCCTACTCTTTCATTTAGAGCCGAAACAGCTTAAGATGGTTCTTTTCCTGTCCTGTCTAATTCAACTGTCGACTTTGTAAATGCTTCAGTAGACCCTTCACCGGGGAACTTCTATTATTATGTTATAAGGCTTGCCCCAAGCGCTTTAGGTACCTAGTACGCACAACTAGCCGTTATCCCCTACCGTCGTAGCTTAAGATTTCCAACAGCCCTTAGACACTAAAATGCCCCGGGATCGCATTTCCACTTCCACTGTCCCTGGTATCAACCACTGACATCATTAGAAGTATATCTTCCTAAGAGAAGGAAAGTCTATAGATACCTCAAATGCTGAACAGAAGGTTAAAGCGGTCCAGAAATGATCATAACCGCGGGGCGGGGAAGCCATTCACTCCTAAGGATGATTTCTTATTCCCATATAACTCAATCAATTGATTCAGGAGCCGCCCTAGTAGCATCAAATACAATTGCTTCTACTCCCGCTTTTGAAGTATGCCATCTATCTTCTGCTGTAAATGCAACTACTGGTTCCTTGATAGTGTACACCCTTACCAAGGATGAAATGCCAGATTGAACTGATACTGTTGGCCAATCAAGGCAATCATCAGCCTACGAGGTCTAGGGAATTGAAGTATTCGTAAGTAAAGTAAATGAATTAGAGATAGATAGCTCGGAGAGGAGAGGTGAATGAGTTACCAGCTACAGAAACTATTCACTCTGATGCTACACCATTTCCTGCCTATAAACCTGATCTTTGTGCCGATATTGGAACTATTTCATATGTAGATTCCTCAACTTATTCCCTTTCTGGTATTGAACCAGTAACAAGATCCTCCCTTTCCGATTCCGATTCGTTGACTGCTAGAGCAAGATGACCTTTCCTACCTTCTGATAGACAGCTTTCACTGCTACGGCTATTGGCTTTAGCTCTACTATGGCATTCCCTGTAGTTCTTGGAGTAACTCAAACTCGAACTCCTGTTACGGCTTATGCCGGCTATAGACTACGCCTCTATTCATCCTTCGTTCGTGATCACTCCCAGCAATCACTTCACTGGCTAACAGTTAGTTAGAAAGTGTTCCGGGTAAGGCCTATAGAACTCATTTAACTCCGGTTATAGCTGAAAGTGGCTTTGTTCTTATCGTTCAGTGATCACTCGCCTATAGGTAAGTAAATAAGGGATTCTATCGTATTCCGATACTGCTACGAGCTGTCTTAACTCCACTGACTTCTAGGCCATTAGCTCAGTAGCTCAGTAACTCCATTCTCTTATTCCGCCAGCCTTACCTCAATTCCCTTCTTCGCCTCAACAGCTAAAGCATCCCTTTCTGCAGCTCCTGGAACAGCCGAAGAATCTGGAGTTTCTGATTCCAATCCTTAGGCAGGAGTCCACTCCAGCTGAGCTATAAAGATTGGATTATTCTACTCTTTATCAGTTACTTCAGCTACTGATCAACATTTTCCAGTTGAATTCAGAGGACTTTCCAATACAGCAACTAAATAAAGAACAGCTGGTGAATGCCTTACCGGTGAAGCCTTTACAACGGCAACTTCCGAGACTGATTCAGCCCCTTCTATGCCATTCGCTTACAGAACTAGGTCTTTCCTTAGTTAGGAGATACCACTTGTTCTTATTGTTCTATGAGAAAGGCGATCATTTCTCTCTTCTAAGACTAAACCAGCAGGTAGTGGAACGCCTGAATTGAGAATGCTATCGAATGCAAGCTCTGAGGTCCCCCAATCCTTCAGTGTAGCTGATCGGTAAAGGCAGTTCTCATGAATTGATGAAAATCGGTGCGGTATGTTTAAAGGCAAACCCTTTTGCAGTTCACTCGCCAGTGTCATCACTCACTGGACGAGCGTTTGTATTTGTACCAGTTGAGGACGGCTGCCCAAGACCCACACTTCAAGCCTTGTACCCTACCACCTCAACTCCGCTATGTCTTGGTCTGGTTTTCGCTCCCGGAGGAAAACCCTGGATCAAATAAGGAAGCAAAGCTCCCTATAAATCTTTGAAACTTTTGGGGCTTGGGGCAAAGAATAAAGGAGTTTCATGCTCTCGAGATTCAATCATGCTAAGGATCTTTCCTCACGAACTGCCTTTAGGGTTCACGACTGCGCTTTCCAAGGTAGTTCTGAAGGGCACCTTTTCATTCTGCTTCTATGAAACCTTCTATGTAGGGTCGGCCTGCTCGTCATCGGGGGACTTCCGGTCGAAACTGATTTATGGCATGGGATCTATGCTTTGAACAGCCTAGTTTCTTGTCAGGTTTTTAACCCCAACGCTTACGCCTTAAGGCACGGGCATTTTCGGAGATTAGTTAAGCTGCTCCTTCTGCCCTCTATGAAAGATGGAATTCGAAAGAGTCGGTCTCATTGATTGAGCATCTCCGAGATAGATAGATAAGTTTCCTTTTACTATTCATACGTAACTTCGGGCCGGGCTTTAAGCATGCAGAAAGATGGAGATCGGATGGCGCTATCTTTTTCCTTGGCTGGTGAACTGACCGTACCCCACGACACAGGTAAACAGGTAAACAAGTTATAGTGGAGTATACCACCGAATCTTTCATAAGAGCTATATGCCTTTTGAGGCAAGATATTTTAAGGCTTCAACATCTATTATTCTTCCCCTCGGGTTCTAGCAGAGACAGCTTAAACTCGTGTTTTAATGCCTACATAGAGGCTGCCGACTAGAAGATGTGTGCCATTAAGGCCCACGGAGCGGTCAGGCCTTGTTTTTTATACAATGAAGGGCAATAGATAGAGGAAGAGAAGGAACTGTGGGACTATCGGACAAGGAATGCCCTCTTACTGCTCGAAAAGAAGCTGCACATTCATACGGTTTGAGAAGGCCTTTCCCATGGCGCAGCAAATCTTTTATCTGGGTTACTTTGGGGTTGGGGGCTGGGGGACGGCATTAAGAGAGGAGTTAGCAGGTCCGTTAGGCCTCACCTTGGGCTTCTTGGCCGCTCAGAAAGCGCCTGGGGATACCAATCATAGCTTTCGGGCGAAGTCCTTCGATTCAATCTCTTGCGAGAGACGATGCCCTAGTTCGGTGCGCTAGGATTCTAAACCCGAAACCATTACAGTAAAGGGTACGGAATATTCTCAATCTCTCCTCCCTCCCTAGCTACTTTTCTCGCTTACTTGCCTGCTGGCTTGCCGCTTGAAAGCGCCTTATCTTATTGGGATTTCTTTCCTATTGCTTGTCTTCTGTAGCAGCGAAAGTAGGATCAGAATGCCGACGGTATTCAATGTGTGGTACTTTCGGAATAGAATAGGCAGCTAGACTTTGCCTGCTTTCTTGCTTTCCTTTCTTCCTTTCTTACTGCAGTTCTTCGACTGCCTGCTTTACTTCCTTTCTGTAGCAAGCTTTTACTTATCCGTAGCTATTGAATCAGCAACTTTTGAATCAAAGCGATAGGCCCCTTATTCAAATCTAGACATAATGGGAATACCCGGCGAAAGGCGCATCTCTTCCGAAGCTATTGCTTTTTAAGCGGAACTCCGCTTCAGACTTATCTATTCGTAGATCTAAGATTTCCGGGGTAAGGACTGACTTAGGCTTAGTGAATATCTTTGCTTTTCAATAGTACGATCTTCGGCATATGAAGAGATATTTTTGTTGAAGCCAACAGGGAAGACTAACTGAAGGGAGTAATATGCCAGTAGCAGTCCCCATATCTTCAACTATATTCTTCTCTGATATCATAGATCGAGCGAGGGCCTGTCTTTAAGAGGGGCCGATAAGGCTGCTAAGCCATCAAACAAGCAAGCAGGACTGGACTAGTTGAATGAAACAGGATCTCCTCGGGCTCGGGAAAGGAAAGCAGTTCACAAGAGCTTTGACTATGACTACGAGCTTGAGTTATAACCTGAAAATCGTCTAATCAAAAAAATGTCATGACCTACTGGACTTTTTTCAAGACATACGAGGCATACTAAGTTCACCCGGTTCGAGAACCTTCTTTCTCTCATCAGGACATTACAAGCCCCATCGAACAGACCAGACCAGACCTTGAGCTAATGAGGACAGGACTAGCCTTACAGGGCGCTAGCCATTAGAAAAGAACTGAACTTCCCCAACACTTTTACTTGACTTGAGAACAGAGACAGCAGACACTATCGATTCTCCAATCACTTGACTTCCAGCTGAGAGCAAAAGGAATGCATAGCTGTCTGAGATCCTTCTGAACCTTACACCAATATGTGACATCAAACAAGCACGAAAGCAAGGAAGTCCGTTCGGGTTCATGGACATGGACTATGAAGTCAAGTCAGAAGATGAAAAAGAGTGAAGCCACTTGACCGATAGGGTAAGGAGCGGAGACCCGCCCTTCATTCATGAAGTTTAGGGATTGGAGTCAGGGACAACAGAGGAGCAAGCCCAAACAGAAGCCAGGGACTAAGATGACTGGACAGGAGCGATAAGCTCAGCCACTCGACCAACCCTTGATCCTCACCCTCGGAGCGAAACGAAAAGCCGAAAATCCGGCTAATTTTCCTCCGAGATAGGACCCCTTGTTTTAGGCCTTTTGACTAGAGGTAGAGAGAGAGAAAGCCGCCTCCCTCTAAGATTGATACTACAGTCTCCATATCGTCTAATCAACATCAATGGTGAAGGTGATGGAGGTCCATCTTTTCCTTACCATTGGGTTAGTTTTAGGTAATCTGACCTCTATTAAAGGTGTAGAGTACCGTTAGTTGTGACTAAGGCGAACCTTAGCCGGGATCCTCCGGATTCTTAGGTTAATGGTAACCCAAGGTCCAGCTGATTGTGCACTCCCCGATAAGAAAGGGCCAGTGTGACCATTGTTTCCCAGGGGAACTGTCCGTGTGGTAGTTGTATATATATGTCATCAATTCTATCATTGACAAGACTAAAACCACGTTCATGTAAGTAGAAGTAACAGGTGGTGTCGCTTTAACAGACTTCATTACCTTTTACGGTAACCATGTCATGTGCCGTCTCTGCCGCGGTCCTGGAACATCAATGCATAGGCGTTTTTAGTAAGCCTCGCTCTCGACGTTCTTGTAGTCCGCGGGTAACCGTGCGACTTTATTGTATTATGCACCGTCTACCTCGCCTTCGGAGAGGAAAGGAAACCTCGTCTTATGGGATAAATACTCCCAGCAAGTCCATTTCCGCTCGTAGATGGGATCTCAAATCGGCCTTTTTGCGTTTTACCGGGAAAATTGCTTGTTTTCGGATTTCTCTTCCTAAGGCAGCATCTCAATGTGATAAAAATCCCCAACCCCCGTGATCGGATTGGCAGGTTTGGGAGGATAAAGACTGAGATTCTGATTCAGTGCCCTTCTGATTCTGTGCTGTCTGAACAAAGTATGCAAGCAACCCCCTATTCCACTACGGAGATTGAGTTATTGAGTTACCTGTCTTCGAACCTAAACTGGCTCACTAGCCCACAGAACTTAGATTGGAATGGATTGTGAATCGGATGAAATAGTTCATGAGCTTGACTAAACCGTACTCTCTATTCTTTCTACTTGAGCTATCTCGCCACTTTCGGACTTAGCCTGATACTTCTAACAAACGGCCCGTTCGATTTTCACTTGATCATGAACTCCTCACTCCAATCGAGATGAGCTAAAATCGCTACTCCTCCTTCTTCATGAGCTAATGAACTCCTCACTCCAGGAAGTGAGCTACTAGATCCTTCTGTCTGTATTAGAAGTGAATTCCAGGGCGTAGAAGAAAGCTAAGAATGAACATTTCATTTACCTACGGGTAAAGCACACGGGCAGGGCTTGAAAGCCCCACTGAACGGAAAGAGGAACTAATCAGTGCAAGCATAAGAGGGCTACCCTGACTAGAAAAGAAAGCCCATCTCCTTCCTAAAGAAAGAACCTTCCACTATCGATACGGAACCAATTTATCGTTCACAAATGAGTTGATTAGCTTATCACGTGGCCTGATATGATCCATTTCGTGGCTCGCTATCCTATAACATAACAGCAGTTCTCCTGAACTTCCTATAAGAGTGCCGCACGAGCAAGCTTCCATCTTCAATCTCCAGGATTTCACTTATCGAACGACTATCCTATAAGAGTGACGTCCAAGGATTTCACCTTCACTTCCTATATTCGTGACATTCTAAAGGACGGTAGATACACACACAGTTTTACAAAGTCACATTTCATTGAACCTTAGCCGGCTCAACCTTTAACATCGAGGACTACACTGTTATTCCCCCTAGACCTCTACTTACATCATCCTCTTTGTTTTTGTCTGAGGATTTGTTGACATCCGTCCATCCCGCAAGAAAGTTTCCCCTTGAACGTCCTGGGTCCGACCATCTCGCCGACTGGTTCGTGTAGAAGAAGTTACACCCCCGAATTCTTCATCTCCCAGTGTATATACTATGTAAGATGAACCCGAAATCCGGTTCCGCCTGAACCAACCACTCACGACATTCTCAAGGCTCTGTTGGCCAAAAAGAAGTCAGCTCATTCTACTGCACCTCAGCACCTCCGGTTCAGGTCTTTGATGATTGTGACCAATATGCTGAATACTCCCGACCAGGGACAGCCTTTTTAACATGCCCTCCTTCCCCTACTGAAATTGAAAAATTGTTGAAGGAATAAGGGGAGCAGCTAGCCAAGTTACAGGAAGAGTTGAAGAAAGTTAAGGGGTCTGGAGACCATGGGCTCAACATGAAGGGATTGACCATTTATCCAGAGGTTTTCAATCAAGAAAAGTTCCAGATGCCTGACATAGACAAATACGATGGAACTGGCTGTCCTCAGACTCATCTGCAGCTGTTTTTATCAAATGTAGGTTCTTTTCTATGGGCTCACTCAGAAGCAGAGGTGTCCAAATGAAAGATTCACTTCTTCGTGGTTTCCTGGCCCTGGCCCGTTGGAAGGGCAAAGCTGCCCAAGTGATTGATCTCCCCATACAATACAAGTAACAAGTTCAGATAAGGAGAAAGAACATGAGTAGGATACCATGACTCTCTCTATTTCCAAGGGATGACCACTGATGACTCTTTGATTAAAGCAGCCACCTCGTTATTGAAGATGATATCTACATGGGACTCATGGATCACAGGTTAAAAGAGGCAGTTCCAAAAGGAAAGAAGAAAGCCCTAAGCGAAAGGGGGAAACAAGCAAGAACAGTGAAGTCAATGTATTGTCGGACGGAAAGCCAAAGACACCAGGACTTTAACTCCGTTACGCATAACTCTCAGCAGCGCCTTGAAAAAAAGCTGCAGAAGCATGGTGTACTCACACCTCTTCCCCATCTCCGCAACCCAGATCATCTTCCTCCTAGGAACAAAGCCAATGCCTACTGCAAGTACCAT
>JAREIK010000798.1:152299-169184 GCA_029783825.1 Sapria himalayana
TCACAAAATCTAACACACTGTTGGTGACCTGCCATACACGACCTGAAATGGGGACTTCCTAGTAGACCGATTTATCGAACTGTTATAAGCGAATTCCGCTTTGATCATTTGGTGGAGCGTACTGAGTGGTTGTCTTTTCCCCTGCAATACTCCTCAACCAATTTCCCAAACAGCGGTTCACGACTTCCGTTTGACCATCTGTTTGTGGGTGGTATGCACTGCGGAACTCTAGTATAGTTCCTCACTTTTTCCATCAAGTTATCCGAGCCAAAAACTGGCCGGTCAGACGAAATAGTCTTTTCCATGCAACCTGACAACCTCTTAAGAAACTGGTATGCAATGTGAATAGCATCGGAAGTCTTCTTACAAAGAATAACGTGAGCCATTTTAGAAAACCGATCTACTACCACAAATAAAATAGAATCGTTACCAAGCCCAGGCAAGCCCTGCACCAAATCCATGCTGATATCAGTCCAAGGCGCTACTGGAACAGGTAAAGGGGTGTACAGTCCGGTATTCTGTGTCTGCCCCTTTGATAGTTGGCATACCCTGAATCTGGAAAGCGCCGGTTCGAGCCCAGCTCGCGACAAGGCCTTAAGAAATAACTTCCTAAACCGGGAGTATAGTCATTTAGCAACTCTCGTTATAACGCGTTTTAGTGGACCTGCTCTTTTTGGTCTTTTTCACTGCTCCGGAGGCATAGAGAACTTTCTTTTGGTGGGATTCATAGTCTTCTTTTTTCGGGGATTTCCTGGTATTTATCGGAGCTAGCCTGGTATTTACTCGATGGGACGAAAGAAGCAAAGAGCCTCCTCATAGCACTACTTCTCAGAGATAGAGTGATAGGCTAAGAAAGCAGTCTATAGTGAAGTTTTCACAAGTAAACTACTTCTCTGCCCTTGTGGTGCAGTCTCCGTGAGCTACGGATACGATTTCTGACGAAAGAGTCCTCTTATTGATCGCCGAGCTTCGCTTTAGGGAGGGAATACTACTTTTTAGTTAGATTAGACGGACAGTCTTTCCATGCTTTGTTCTTGATGTACCGGAATTATAGAAGATGCAGCAAAGCAGACTTCCCCCTTTGACTACTCCGCGCATTGGAGAATAGATATCATAATGTGTAAACCTTGTGACACGTGTAGTAAGGAATAAAACCTAACCGCACCGTGGGAGCTTCACAAGAGCAATCACAGTCGAAAGAGCAAACTGATTCAACAATCGCTATTCTTTTTCACCGCTAACCGTGCCATGAACAGCGTTCAGAGCCGATTCTGTAACAGGAAAAGTGAAGACCGCTACTGCTCTACGCCTTACTAACAGCTATACCACACTAACTCCGTCTATTGCTCCTATAGGTTCTGCGGAATCGAAACTCCCTTTAGCCCTTTAGTTCAATAGTTCAAGCGGAAGACTAAGACGACCTTTCGGATATGGGATATTCTACTTAGAAGACGATAACGATACCACCAAAGGTGCAAAGCGGCTAGGTCTGGGATCGATCCCATCTAGCAAAGAAATAAGAATCCAGATGAAAGAAGAAAGTAAAGCTTGAAAGCTGCCCTGATTCCATTCCTTCAACATCTGCAGAGCTAACCCCTGAAGTGACTGCAGGCCCTTAAGAGTACCCTTTCCTCCAACTGCGCTTAGTCCTTCAAACATCTGCGCATCAGATTCGTTCACAGCTTTCCTCCCCGACGGTCTAAACCAGGTATGGTATGCACCATATTTAAACGGGGATCAGAGCTAGAATAGCCCTTTTTCTTTTATACTATGCTTTGAGCCGCTTCCAGTAATGGGAGGACTTGCCTTTGCCCTTACTCTATGAATAAGGAAATTCCCTGGTGTGGTGTTCACTCAAGCTCCTAACTCATTGACGCTGTAGGCAAAGAGCTATGGGAATGCTTTCATAGGCTAGGGGGGGGATAACTCTGAATTAAGTAACTAAGCCCCAAGGCTAGCGAAGAAAAAGGAAATAGGGCAACAACTCCTGACTCGAGGGTGAGAATTGGAATCGAATAGATTGAATCAGAAAGGAACTTAGAGAGAGGCAGAATCACCGTTGTTGGAAGAAGGGCTACCAAAAGCTCGTTATCGTTAGCAAGGCAAGGTTCGTTAAAGGAAGCAGTCCTTCCGCTGCACGAGCATCGACAAAGAGAGAGTTTAGAGCAATTAGCCAATCCAATCACCAGAAAGAGCGAAAGGGAGATGAGAAGCTAAATAAAATAGAAAAGCACTCAGAATCCCAATCCCAACCGACCCAGATAGCATACAGTGAAGCAGATGCTGAATTATTTCCAAAATCTCCCAGCCCAGAGGGAAAGATATGAGGAGCTAGCCTTATGACATTTCATTTCATTTTCGAGAGATGCTTTTCATAGCCTTAGTTACCAGGAAAGATCTGATGTGAACAAAAAATCTCATGGTGGAATGCTCACAAGACATGTGACCAAGAACGGCTTAAGTTGAATCTACTTTGAACGAATGGGCAGCTGGATTTAGCCTCGGATTCCGATGTTTATTCTCCTAAGTCCGGACGATGGGCCCGACCCCTTTTTTGATGTCGAGTTAGCTGCGAATTTCATAGTTGTCGGCTTAGTTACTTTACCTTTTTCATTCACTCGGGCGGCCTACGTAACGTACTTCTTGGCTTCTTTATTCCTGTAAGAAAGTGCTTATTACATAATATGTAATTACATGCTTCTTATTATTGTAAAGAGTAATATGTGTCTATATGACAATTTGTTGTTCGTTATTAGTCCCCTTATTCCGCTGACTTCGTAAGTTGATTTGTTTTTCTATGCTCGGGCTCCACTCCTCCCTCCCGATGAGATGGATTCAGTTGACCGTCGCCCCTGTCTATTATGCTGATCCTCGGTATGGGAGGGGACGGGATCACGAGCAACTGGATCTACTTGAACTGATGCCCGGGTAAACGGATCGAAGGCTGTATTTAACGTTCCCACCTGCAACTACGAAATAGGCTAGCTGACCTAGCAGTGAAAGACGAGAGAGCAGAAATGAAAGATGAAATAGCTGGCACTTCTGAATCCTATCACAGGGATTGCCACTCTCTTTATTTACGGCTTGGCTTAGTCGTGAAAAGAGGAAGTCTCCCCTAGCTATGGATCTACCATATATAGTTCCAATGTAAGGTAAGCTGGTGAAATACTACCTTCAATACAACTTACCAGGGCAATCTTCCTCCAATCAATCCAAAGGGTGGCCCTGTTGATAAAGAAGATCTCCACGGCGAGAAACCTAGGGAGTGATGAACGGCTTGTTAAGGACAAGAAGAAGAAAGAGAGTGGGTGATGTTGGTTCTCCCTCTAGAATGATCCCTTTTACCGCTCCCTTCGCTTGTGATTGAGGTCTACCAAGAACCCCTTTCCCATGGTCCGTTAAAGATCCCGAGATGGACAGATGCCGAGTGCTCGCATGCCTTTAAAGATCCTAAGGGTCTAAGAAAGGAGATCAGAACCTGTAGTACTACTACCTTGGGAGTCGTTGACTCTTGTCTTTATGGGACCTTTGTCAAGGTCCTTGGATGTCTTCGACCAAGGTATTCTTTCTTTCCTTCCACCCGGTCGTACCTCTTTAGCGGAGTCCGTGGACTCCCAATACCGAAGGAGTGAAACTCCCAAGGACAGAGCTTGGCTTCCTTTAAGCCTCATCCATACCATCGGCCACCCTGTGACAGGCCTTTCCTTTCCTTTTACCGACCGGCGAAGCACCGAAGGTCGGCCGGCGTAAGCCTGACGACCGAAGGTCGGCTTATTCATTCAACTTATTCATTGACAAAGGACCGAAGGTCCGAGGAAATTAGGTGACTTGACAAAGAAATCCAAGAGCCGAAGGCGAAACTTCGAAACTTCACACTTTGTCTTCCGTGGTCATGTCCATGTGAAAGCACCTTCCGGGCATGTTCACATAGAGGAGGAATCTATTAGGTCACTTCGTTTCCGTATTATAGGACCTTGCCATGTCATCTTCTTTGCCTTCGGCCCCATCTCCCGGTCTTCTCTCTCTTCTCTTTTGGGCTTTTGGTGAACATCTTGCCCTTGTATTAGACCTTTCTTTGCCTATCGGGGTTTGAAAGGTCTTTAGACAAACAAAGGTGTTCGACCGGAGAGGGAAGAGGAGAAGAACACCGAGGGATCAGACGTCCCTTGGACCCGGTCCCAAGACACGAAGGAGTGAAAGAAAGAAGATACCACCGACAAGAAAAGGAGTCAACGACTCGAAATAAGACATCTCAAGAAAAAAGCATTCAACCAACAACTAAAGGAAAAGCAATAAAGCACACCCCCTTCGTCGGAACCTCCGCTAAAGCCCCTGCCCTTGATTGCCCTGCTGGAGTGGAATATGTAGATACTCTTTCCGGTAGGTAGGCTTGATGCTTCCGCTTCCGTTCTTTCAGATTGAAAGATTTAAGCTCAATTACCTTCTTCTAAACCCTTCTGATGGAAGTTAGAAAGATGCCATGCCTCCTAGGCCCCTAGATTTCCCAGTAGGATCAATGCAATCCTCGTTGTCGGACCCTTACCTAGATAGGTCAGCCTCCAAAGGACCCTCGTAGGCCCACTCTGGAGAGGTGAAATCTTACGTCGCTGACGCCTTCGTTGCTCAGAAAAGTTAGGAATATCACACCCTCGCCAATTACATTGCCCCTAGACTTAGTGCCTAGCTTCCTTTCTCTACTCCTTCTACGCCTTTCCCCGCTTTCAATCTTCCGTGTAAGAGTCAGTGTTATTCAGCTTCACCTTCTGTTTCTTCTTCCTCCACTGGAACTATTACTGAAGAAGGAAGGCTTGATGCTAGTCGTATTACATCTCCAGCAACTAAATAAAGAGCTAGAACTTAAACTGCACCTATGGAAAGGCTAATACTTTACTTTGAAGTTTTATAACCCTCCGATGGGCAGAAAGTTATGAGATTTTCTTACCTCTCCGGCCCAGCAATTGAGACTCTATTAACTCCATCCCTCTTCCTGTAAGCCTGCCTTGATTGGCTAGCAATTGAACACGGAGACTTTACACTTTCTGCCCCCCTCTTCTAACTCCAACTCGAACTAGGGCTATTCCTTCATCAGATGGATGAGTTAGTAGACCTCCTTCACTATCTTGCCCGGCACTCGAGGTACTCTTTTTCACCTGGAGATGGTTCATTTACTTTACTTGAAGCTAGCTACTTTAACTATTTGACTTGCCGGCTAGTTTCAGCTTCGAAGAAGGATAGGTCTTTTCTTACCTCGTTGACGCTAGTTAGCTCAGTTGATGAATCTTTATTGGACCACCTTCTAGTAAGTCCATCCCTCTCAGCAGACGAATGTAAGAAAAAAACAGCAGGATAGCAATCTTTATTGGACCTTCCCCAGGGAAATTTCTCAGCTAAAGATTCACATTCTTCTTCGAGGCCTGTTGTTGGAATGGTTTCCGGCCTCTCCTGGAATGCTTGAAGCTACTAGAGAAAGTCCTACTCTTTCATTTAGAGCCGAAACAGCTTAAGATGGTTCTTTTCCTGTCCTGTCTAATTCAACTGTCGACTTTGTAAATGCTTCAGTAGACCCTTCACCGGGGAACTTCTATTATTATGTTATAAGGCTTGCCCCAAGCGCTTTAGGTACCTAGTACGCACAACTAGCCGTTATCCCCTACCGTCGTAGCTTAAGATTTCCAACAGCCCTTAGACACTAAAATGCCCCGGGATCGCATTTCCACTTCCACTGTCCCTGGTATCAACCACTGACATCATTAGAAGTATATCTTCCTAAGAGAAGGAAAGTCTATAGATACCTCAAATGCTGAACAGAAGGTTAAAGCGGTCCAGAAATGATCATAACCGCGGGGCGGGGAAGCCATTCACTCCTAAGGATGATTTCTTATTCCCATATAACTCAATCAATTGATTCAGGAGCCGCCCTAGTAGCATCAAATACAATTGCTTCTACTCCCGCTTTTGAAGTATGCCATCTATCTTCTGCTGTAAATGCAACTACTGGTTCCTTGATAGTGTACACCCTTACCAAGGATGAAATGCCAGATTGAACTGATACTGTTGGCCAATCAAGGCAATCATCAGCCTACGAGGTCTAGGGAATTGAAGTATTCGTAAGTAAAGTAAATGAATTAGAGATAGATAGCTCGGAGAGGAGAGGTGAATGAGTTACCAGCTACAGAAACTATTCACTCTGATGCTACACCATTTCCTGCCTATAAACCTGATCTTTGTGCCGATATTGGAACTATTTCATATGTAGATTCCTCAACTTATTCCCTTTCTGGTATTGAACCAGTAACAAGATCCTCCCTTTCCGATTCCGATTCGTTGACTGCTAGAGCAAGATGACCTTTCCTACCTTCTGATAGACAGCTTTCACTGCTACGGCTATTGGCTTTAGCTCTACTATGGCATTCCCTGTAGTTCTTGGAGTAACTCAAACTCGAACTCCTGTTACGGCTTATGCCGGCTATAGACTACGCCTCTATTCATCCTTCGTTCGTGATCACTCCCAGCAATCACTTCACTGGCTAACAGTTAGTTAGAAAGTGTTCCGGGTAAGGCCTATAGAACTCATTTAACTCCGGTTATAGCTGAAAGTGGCTTTGTTCTTATCGTTCAGTGATCACTCGCCTATAGGTAAGTAAATAAGGGATTCTATCGTATTCCGATACTGCTACGAGCTGTCTTAACTCCACTGACTTCTAGGCCATTAGCTCAGTAGCTCAGTAACTCCATTCTCTTATTCCGCCAGCCTTACCTCAATTCCCTTCTTCGCCTCAACAGCTAAAGCATCCCTTTCTGCAGCTCCTGGAACAGCCGAAGAATCTGGAGTTTCTGATTCCAATCCTTAGGCAGGAGTCCACTCCAGCTGAGCTATAAAGATTGGATTATTCTACTCTTTATCAGTTACTTCAGCTACTGATCAACATTTTCCAGTTGAATTCAGAGGACTTTCCAATACAGCAACTAAATAAAGAACAGCTGGTGAATGCCTTACCGGTGAAGCCTTTACAACGGCAACTTCCGAGACTGATTCAGCCCCTTCTATGCCATTCGCTTACAGAACTAGGTCTTTCCTTAGTTAGGAGATACCACTTGTTCTTATTGTTCTATGAGAAAGGCGATCATTTCTCTCTTCTAAGACTAAACCAGCAGGTAGTGGAACGCCTGAATTGAGAATGCTATCGAATGCAAGCTCTGAGGTCCCCCAATCCTTCAGTGTAGCTGATCGGTAAAGGCAGTTCTCATGAATTGATGAAAATCGGTGCGGTATGTTTAAAGGCAAACCCTTTTGCAGTTCACTCGCCAGTGTCATCACTCACTGGACGAGCGTTTGTATTTGTACCAGTTGAGGACGGCTGCCCAAGACCCACACTTCAAGCCTTGTACCCTACCACCTCAACTCCGCTATGTCTTGGTCTGGTTTTCGCTCCCGGAGGAAAACCCTGGATCAAATAAGGAAGCAAAGCTCCCTATAAATCTTTGAAACTTTTGGGGCTTGGGGCAAAGAATAAAGGAGTTTCATGCTCTCGAGATTCAATCATGCTAAGGATCTTTCCTCACGAACTGCCTTTAGGGTTCACGACTGCGCTTTCCAAGGTAGTTCTGAAGGGCACCTTTTCATTCTGCTTCTATGAAACCTTCTATGTAGGGTCGGCCTGCTCGTCATCGGGGGACTTCCGGTCGAAACTGATTTATGGCATGGGATCTATGCTTTGAACAGCCTAGTTTCTTGTCAGGTTTTTAACCCCAACGCTTACGCCTTAAGGCACGGGCATTTTCGGAGATTAGTTAAGCTGCTCCTTCTGCCCTCTATGAAAGATGGAATTCGAAAGAGTCGGTCTCATTGATTGAGCATCTCCGAGATAGATAGATAAGTTTCCTTTTACTATTCATACGTAACTTCGGGCCGGGCTTTAAGCATGCAGAAAGATGGAGATCGGATGGCGCTATCTTTTTCCTTGGCTGGTGAACTGACCGTACCCCACGACACAGGTAAACAGGTAAACAAGTTATAGTGGAGTATACCACCGAATCTTTCATAAGAGCTATATGCCTTTTGAGGCAAGATATTTTAAGGCTTCAACATCTATTATTCTTCCCCTCGGGTTCTAGCAGAGACAGCTTAAACTCGTGTTTTAATGCCTACATAGAGGCTGCCGACTAGAAGATGTGTGCCATTAAGGCCCACGGAGCGGTCAGGCCTTGTTTTTTATACAATGAAGGGCAATAGATAGAGGAAGAGAAGGAACTGTGGGACTATCGGACAAGGAATGCCCTCTTACTGCTCGAAAAGAAGCTGCACATTCATACGGTTTGAGAAGGCCTTTCCCATGGCGCAGCAAATCTTTTATCTGGGTTACTTTGGGGTTGGGGGCTGGGGGACGGCATTAAGAGAGGAGTTAGCAGGTCCGTTAGGCCTCACCTTGGGCTTCTTGGCCGCTCAGAAAGCGCCTGGGGATACCAATCATAGCTTTCGGGCGAAGTCCTTCGATTCAATCTCTTGCGAGAGACGATGCCCTAGTTCGGTGCGCTAGGATTCTAAACCCGAAACCATTACAGTAAAGGGTACGGAATATTCTCAATCTCTCCTCCCTCCCTAGCTACTTTTCTCGCTTACTTGCCTGCTGGCTTGCCGCTTGAAAGCGCCTTATCTTATTGGGATTTCTTTCCTATTGCTTGTCTTCTGTAGCAGCGAAAGTAGGATCAGAATGCCGACGGTATTCAATGTGTGGTACTTTCGGAATAGAATAGGCAGCTAGACTTTGCCTGCTTTCTTGCTTTCCTTTCTTCCTTTCTTACTGCAGTTCTTCGACTGCCTGCTTTACTTCCTTTCTGTAGCAAGCTTTTACTTATCCGTAGCTATTGAATCAGCAACTTTTGAATCAAAGCGATAGGCCCCTTATTCAAATCTAGACATAATGGGAATACCCGGCGAAAGGCGCATCTCTTCCGAAGCTATTGCTTTTTAAGCGGAACTCCGCTTCAGACTTATCTATTCGTAGATCTAAGATTTCCGGGGTAAGGACTGACTTAGGCTTAGTGAATATCTTTGCTTTTCAATAGTACGATCTTCGGCATATGAAGAGATATTTTTGTTGAAGCCAACAGGGAAGACTAACTGAAGGGAGTAATATGCCAGTAGCAATCCCCATATCTTCAACTATATTCTTCTCTGATATCATAGATCGAGCGAGGGCCTGTCTTTAAGAGGGGCCGATAAGGCTGCTAAGCCATCAAACAAGCAAGCAGGACTGGACTAGTTGAATGAAACAGGATCTCCTCGGGCTCGCGAAAGGAAAGCAGTTCACAAGAGCTTTGACTATGACTTCGAGCTTGAGTTATAACCTGAAAATCGTCTAATCAAAAAAATGTCATGACCTACTGGACTTTTTTCAAGACATACGAGGCATACTAAGTTCACCCGGTTCGAGAACCTTCTTTCTCTCATCAGGACATTACAAGCCCCATCGAACAGACCAGACCAGACCTTGAGCTAATGAGGACAGGACTAGCCTTACAGGGCGCTAGCCATTAGAAAAGAACTAAACTTCCCCAACACTTTTACTTGACTTGAGAACAGAGACAGTAGACACTATCGATTCTCCAATCACTTGACTTCCAGCTGAGAGCAAAAGGAATGCATAACTGTCTGAGATCCTTCTGAACCTTACACCAATATGTGACATCAAACAAGCACGAAAGCAAGGAAGTCCGTTCGGTTCATGGACATGGACTATGAATTCAAGTCAGAAGATGAAAAAGAGTGAAGCCACATGACCGATAGGGTAAGGAGCGGAGACCCGCCCTTCATTCATGAAGTTTAGGGATTGGAGCCAGGGACAACAGAGGAGCAAGCCCAAACATAAGCCAGGGACTAAGATGACTGGACAGGAGCAATAAGCTCAGCAACTCGACCAACCCTTGATCCTCACCCTCGGAGCGAAACGAAAAGCCGAAAATCCGGCTAATTTTCCTCCGAGATAGGACCCCTTGTTTTAGGCCTTTTGACTAGAGGTAGAGAGAGAGAAAGCCGCCTCCCTCTAAGATTGATACTACAGTCTCAATATCGTCTAATCAACATCAATGGCGAAGGTGATGGAGGTCCATCTTTTCCTTACCATTGGGTTAGTTTTAGGTAATCTGACCTCTATTAATGGTGTAGAGTACCGTTAGATGTGACTAAGGCGAACCTTAGCCGGGATCCTCCGGATTCTTAGGTTAATGGTAACCCAAGGTCCAGCTGATTGTGCACTCCACGATAAGAAAGGGCCAGTGTGACCATTGTTTCCCAGGGGAACTGTCCGTGTGGTAGTTGTATATATATGTCATCAATTCTATCATTGACAAGACTAAAACCATGTTCATGTAAGTAGAAGTAACAGGTGGTGTCGCTTTAACAGACTTCATTACCTTTTACGGTAACCATGTAATGTGCCGTCTCTGCCGGCGAGAACCCGGTCCTGGAACATCAATGCATAGGCATTTTTAGTAAGCCTCGCTCTCGACGTTCTTGTAGTCCGCGGGTAGCCGTGCGACTTTATTGTATTATGCACCGTCCACCTCGCCTTCGGAGAGGAAAGGAAACCTCGTCTTATGGGATAAATACTCCCAGCAAGTCCATTTCCGCTCGTAGATGGGATCTCAGATCGGCTTTTTTGCGTTTTACTGGGAAAATTGCTTGTTTTCGGATTTCTTTTCCTAAGGCAGCATCTCAATGTGATAAAAATCCCCAACCCCTGGCTTGTTTTTGATCGGATTGGCAGGTTTGGGAGGATAAAGACTGAGATTCTGATTCAGTGCCCTTCTGATTCTATGCTGTCTGAACAAAGTATGCAAGCAACCCCCTATTCCACTACGGAGATTGAGTTATTGAGTTACCTATCTTCGAACCTAAACTGGCTCACTAGCCCACAGAACTTAGATTGGAATGGATTGTGAATCGGATGAAATAGTTTATGAGCTTGACTAAACCATCCTCTCTATTCTTTCTACTTGAGCTATCTCGCCACTTTCAGACTTAGCCTGATACTTCTAACAAACGGCCCGTTCGATTTTCACTTGATCATGAACTCCTCACTCCAATCGAGATTAGCTAAAATCGGTACTCCTCCTTCTTCATGAGCTAATGAACTCCTCACTCCAGGAAGTGAGCTACTAGATCCTTCTGTCTGTATTAGAAGTGAATTCCAGGGCGTAGAAGAAAGCTAAGAATGAACATTTCATTTACCTTCGGGTAAAGCACACGGGCAGGGCTTGAAAGCCCCACTGAACGGAAAGAGGAACTAAGCAGTGCAAGCATAAGAGGGCTACCCTGACTAGAAAAGAAAGCTCATCTCCTTCCTAAAGAAAGAACCTTCCACTATCGATACGGAACCAATTTATCATTCACAAATGAGTTGATTAGCTTATCACGTGGCCTGATATGATCCATTTCGTGGCTCGCTATCCTATAACGTAACAAGCAGTTTCTCCTGAACTTCCTATAAGAGTGCCGCACAAGCAAGCTTTCATCTTCAATCTCCAGGATTTCACTTATCGAACGACTATCCTATAAGAGTGACGTCCAGGATTTCACCTTCACTTCCTATATTCGTTACATTCTAAAGGACAGTAGATACACACACAGTTTCAAGTCCATTTCATTGAACCTTATCCGGCTCAACCTTTAACATCGAGGACTACCCTGTTATTCCCCCTAGACCGCTAGACTGACATCATCCTCTTTGTTTTTGTCTGCCACAAGAAAGTTCCCCTTGAACCGTCCTAGGTCCGCCCATCTTGCCGATTGGTTCGTGTAGAGAAAGTTACACCCCCGAATTCTTCATCTCTCATTGTATATACTATGTAAGATGAACCCGAAATCCCGGTTCTGCCTGAACCAACCACTCACGACATTTCAACGCTCTGTTGGCCAAAAAGAAGTCAGCTCATTCTACTACGCCTCAAGCACCTCCGGTTCAGGTCTTTGATGATTGTGACCAATATGCTGAATACTTTCCCGACCCAGGACAGCCTTTTTAACATGCCCTCCTTCCCCTACTGATATTGAAAAATTGTTGAAGGAATAAGGGGAGCAGCTAGCCAAGTTACAGGAAGAGTTGAAGAACGTTAAGGGGTCTGGAGACCATGCGATCAACATGAAGGGATTGACCATTTATACAGAGGTTTTCAATCAAGAAAAGTTATCGATGCCTGACATAGACAAATACGATGGAACTGGCTATCCTCAAACTCATCTGCAGCTATTTTTATCAAATGTAGGTTCTTTTCTATGGGTCTCACTCAGAAGCAGATGTCCAAATGAAAGATTCACTTCTTTCGTGGTTTCCTGGCCCCTGGCCCGTTGGAAGGGCAAAGCTGCCCAAGTGATTGATCTCCCCCATACAATACAAGTAACAAGTTCAGATAAGGAGAAAGAACATGAGTAGGCAATACCATGACTCTCTCTATTTCCAAGGGATGACCACTGATGACTCTTTGATTAAAGCAGCCACTCGTATTGAAGATGATATCTACAATGGGACTCATGGATCACAGGTAAAAGAGGCAGTTCCAAAAGGAAAGAAGAAAGCCCTAAGCGAAAGGGGGAACAAGCAAGAACAGTGAAGTCAATGTATTGTCTGACGGAAAGCCAAAGACACCCAGGACTTTAACTCCGTTACGCATAACTCTCAGCAGCGCCTTGAAAAAGCTGCAGAAGCATGGTGTACTCACACCTCTTCCCCCATCTCCGCAACCAGATCATCTTCCTCCTAGGAACAAAGCCAATGCCTACTGCAAGTACCATCAGACAAATTGCCAAAATACTAACCGGTGTCTAAGGGTGTTTAAGACATCCAAGACCATATTGATTCAGGGAAAATGGAGCCACCAAGGGCAAACCAACCATCCCAATGTAACTACCAATCCCCTACCCGATCTACGACCACCCTCCTCCTGCCAATATAAACATGATCGAGCCAACATTGTTGAGTTGGGATCCGTCCCTCCAACTCACGCCAGCCGGAGAAAGGGGGGAAACTTATGGTAGAGACATGACTGGAATCCGGGAGACTTATGAGATGGAGCCCCCACCTCGAGTTCACATGCTCCAGTGGGATTCTTTCTACGACAATCTCCCAACCCCTTAAATTACTCCCTGAAAGCCCAGCAAGTGATGAATCTTTTACCCTCGCTCATATTCCTCAACCCTTTGATTTGATGAAAGCCCTAGTTGGTCGGACCCTACAGACCTAAAACCCCTCCCCGCATCTTTGTGGATGGACTCTGACGAGCTGGATCAATACGGCACCAATGATGATATTGATTTTGTCATACATGAGGAGGCCCAACACATGACCCGTCGGGGAAAATGGAGCTTGCACATCTTAGATCTGATAACCCAACGGCCGAGACTGAGGCCCAAAAGGAATCCCAGGTGACGGAAGAATATAATGAAGTAATTAAGCAATTGAAGAAGACTCAGGCGAACATTTCCATATGGGGCCTGCTCATGGCATCTAAGAGCCACCGTGTTCCTGTCCTTAGAATGCAGGGTAAAACACATGTGTCATTGGACACTTCACCATCTCAGCTAGTCCACAGAATTTCCCACATCCGGATGGCAAATACTATCACTTTCACGGATAAGGATCTGCCGAAGGAAGGAATGAACCATAACAAAGCCTTACACATTACAGTGATCACTACAGGGAAAAGAGTGCCAATGGTTCTGGTTGACAATGGATCGGCCCTGAACGTGTGCCCATTCAGAACTGCCACTTGCTTAGGATATCAGCAAAAATCTTTCGTAGTCTTAGGGCAGGCCATTAGAGCATATGACAACACAAGGCGGGAGGTAAGGGGCATCCCGGCCTTAGAATTCACTGCAGGGCTGGTCCTGTTTAAGGAACAATTCCAGGTACTATACATCCCGGTGATCTACGACCACCCTGCTACTTGGAAGGCACAATGGATTCATACTCTCCAAAGCCTGACAGATGACCAAAAGCAAGCCGATTCAGCCCCCCCTACTAAGCATACGTTTATTACCAAATCCGATAACAGTGATTCTCCGTCTCTGACCAGGATTGAAGAAGGCGATAGGACCAGGAGGTATCACATCTACAGATAATAGCCCCAAATGCTAGCTCGCATTATTCATAGTAAGTCGCAACATCATGCTTTTGAGGAAGCTATTCGGGCTTAGCCCGCCTCTTCTTTCTCAATTCTTTCAGTTTGATGGGCGTGCTCTCGTTTCTAGGTTTGGATGTTCTTTAAGGGTCTACTATAATTACGTCAATACATGAATCTCATCTTTCCAATCTCTTTATTCTTTACCCGCACATTCCTCTGAATGCCTTCTATTCGGCTTCTACCCTACCAAGTCCGCCCTTTAAGCAAGGGGGGTTACCTTCTCGTTATCAACTGCTTTCTTACTTAAAAATGTTGTATCATGGGCTTGAGGTATAACCGCCTACAAGTATAGATTTTCCGTTCGCTACACATAGCTTTTCCTATCGAAGGATAGAACCTCTCGCCTCTTCTGTGGAAGCATCCTTAGGGGGTCAAGTACATATAAGAGGACTAGCCACAAATACTGAGACAATATCCCAAATCTTTGCAATTATTAACTAAAGAGATTTTAACCCACTACGAAAATCAGGCAAGTAAGATATTTCACACAATAGGCGTTTTATGGATGATTCAAGCCCTGCACACTCAAAGGCGAGAACGAAGTAGCGATTGATCATCCAAATGGGTTACCACCAAATCAAGAAAATAGGAATTATATGTATTTTTTGAATACCTCAATCAACCCTTGAACACCTTCGAAAGAAAAAAGAAGGAAAGCATCCACCGGGTTCCTCTTCTCATTCGCCATTCGTGATGGTTCTTGGAAATGTCATAACATGCGTAGGCACACTAGCCCAAATGGTCAGTATAATATTCTTTCTGCTTGCTTCGTCGTTGTGAAATAATCTTGTGTTACACGCTTCTGGACAGAAATTCATTTTCAATACCAATTTTGGCTTACTGCTCCCTTCGAGATAGGACTCAGTGGCCTCTTCAATGGTGGTCAGCTAATGGTAAGATTTTGGCCAAACAAATGAACTGACGCACCTTACATTCATCCTCAAAACTATAGCTACTTGAACCGACCTGTCCTATAGTAACTTCCATTTCTTATATAGCACTTCTCGCTCAACCTCGACCAGAAGCATTTCGATCAAAAAGATCCATCCCAAATCAGTTAATGGAAAAATTCAGTCGAAGATCTAGGAACTACTTCAACCTTAATAAAGCCCTTCCTGCCTCTTCTAACATCCGATGGAGAATCGAGATCAACGTAGTGAGTTTCAGTCCCAACAGCTGTGGCAAGTACAAGAACCAAGACCAATAGCTTCACACTCCTTTGTTTCGAAACCAAATTTTCTTCTCTAACGAATCTGCTACCAACTCAATCGAACTGAACCTCTATTTACTTTACTTTACTCCGTGTCAGCCAAGGAACATCAAGACAGAATCCATACATCGCACAACCAGTCGAAAGAGATGATCTATCCACTAATCCGCATTGACACCAATCCAACAACTTCCCGCATCAGATTACGAGCCCACCTCTCTGTCTCAGCAGTCCTTCCTGAATGAACTGACCTACTCTACATGAAATTCTTCTTTAAACCTCGACGGAAGACAAGGGGCGACCAAGACAGAGAAAGCGGACTTGAAACAAATACCCGCTTGACTATATAAGGGGGGCTATTCTGAACAGACGTCTTTTGAGCATCACGAGTATACATCCATAATCTTAATAAGAAATAGGTACCGATTGTATTGTAAAGGTAGACCCGCCTCATCCGCCTTAAGAAAATGGAAGACCAGGATGAAAGACCCAGAAAAGAGGCTCCTATCAAATACATAAATTGAGTTCCTCCAAATGCTGAGGTCTGATTGTCGGGTTGGTAATGAACTGATTCAAGCACTTTAGGATGAGTGCGATATCGAGACACAAGCTTAGCATACTCCCATTCACCGGTATGAGTTTATAATCTTGAAAATGTCTTCTTCGACTATAGGTACCGTCCGGAGAAGAAAAATGGTTTCAGGCGAAAAAAGACCACTTCAGGTCCTATATTTCGGTAGTAAAAGGAATGAACCTATACCCAGCACCTAAAGTCCGACCTTCCATTTGCGACATCTTCCTCTCGCTCTTTCAAGGGTTAGCGATGATTACGACAATAGGCCTACATAAAGAGTGAGGTGAGGAAAGAAAGGAGATTCTCGGTTCCAAAAGGTCAATATCAAGAAAAGACCCACCAACGGTTGAATCAGAGGAGGAGTATCAAAGTGGTCTCGTCCACTGAAGAGTGCGAAAGTAGTTCCATCTGCTGATTGAACCAATAATAACTTAGAGAGCGCATCAAGAAAGGTTGTGATTATTACATAAGGGAACTTCTTAGCCCGTTTAAGTGCTAATTGTCCTATAGTCTAATTGTTCTTTTCAGGGTGAGTCTTATCGACGGATCTGCTTGGGAACTTCGAATGCACGTGTCTGTCTCGGGAGTCCGACTCTATGCTCAATCGATAGGAGGATTCCCAATTGAGTAGTAAGAAACGGGGGATGGAACGAAGAATATAGACCGACCAATGAAACAAAGACAGACAAACTAGGCCTGCAAGATAAAGCACCTAAGACTTGAGCCGTCCTTCCCCGAGCCTGTTCAATAGCCCTGCTCCCAAGCCTAATTAAGCCACTTAGCCTTTCTTAGGAAAGACCGACTCCTGTTCTTGTTCGCCGCCTCGACGCATTCCCCTCTCTCCTCGGCATCATCCCACACAGAAAGAAAGAGCGCAGAGCCCCGGCCCACCTGTAGGTCCGCTAACGTAAAGCGAGGAGTTT
>JAREIK010000799.1:0-19074 GCA_029783825.1 Sapria himalayana
AATAGATATAGATAGATAGATAGATAGATAGATGGGTAGATAGACATATAGATAGACAGATAGATAGACAAATTGATAGATAGAAATATAGATAGATTAATAGAATGTGATTGATTGATAGAAAGATAAATGGATAGACAGATAGATAGATTTTATACATATAGATAGATAAACAAACAGATAGATAGACAAATATCTAGATAGATAGATATACATATAGATAAAAAGATATATAGACAGATAGATATAAAAATAGATAGATAGATAGAAAGATAAAATATAAAGATAGATTAACAAATAGATATATAGATAGATAGATCAATATGTAGATACAAATTTAGATAAAAAATTAATAGATAGATAGGTAAATAGATAGATAGATAGAAAGGTAGATAGATAGATAGATATATATATAGAAAAATAAATAATCAGATAGATTGACAAATAGATAGTCAAATAGATATATAGTTAGATAGACAGACAAATAAATAGATACATAGATAGTAGATAGATAGATAGATAGATATATAGATAGATAGGTAGATGGAAAGATTAATAAAAAGATTAATTGACATATTGATAGTCAGATTGGTAGACATATGGAACGTTTGATTGAAAAAGAGATAGAGAGATAGATAGATTTATAGAGAGATAGATCGAAAGAATATATAACAGCTAGATAATTAGATAGATATACAAATAGATAGATAAATAGATATACATATATATAGATAGATATAAACAAAGATAGAAAGGTAGATAGATAGATAGATTGATTGATAGTTAGATAGATACCAAGTAGATATACTAATAGATAGATAGATAAATAAATAGATAGATAGTCAAATAAATAGACAGATAGATTGATTGATTGATAGAAATATAGATAGATAGTTAGATAGATAGAGAGATAGAGAGACAAGTAAATAAATAGATAGAGAGATAGATAGACAGATAGTTACACAGAGACATAGATAGATATATATAATGATAATAGAGAGATAGACATATTGATAGAGAGATAGATAGTCAGATTTATAAAAAGATTGCTCGACAAATTGATAGGTAAATTATTAGATAGTTTGTTTGATAGATTAATAGATAGATAGTTAGACAAAAAGATAGATGGGTGGACAAATAGATAGATAAAAATATAGATAAATAGATAAACAGATAGATAGATAGATAGAAACATTATTATATAGATAGATAGATATATTGACAAATAGATAAATAGATAGATAGACAAATAGCTACATAGATAAAAAGACAAATACATACATATATATATATATATATATTGATATATAAATTGATACAAAAATAAATAGATAGATATATAGAAAGATTAATAGAAATATTGATGGATAGATTGAAATACTAAATGATATACATATTAATAAACAAATTTAAAGAAAAATTGATTGATTAAAATAAAGATAGATTGATATATAGATAAATATATTGATAGAAATATAGACACCAGATTGATTAATTTATTGACAGATAGATACATCGACATCTAGATAGATAGTTACATATACAGATAGATAGATAGATAGATATAAATATAAAAGATTGATTAATATATAGATAGATACATAGATAGATAGATATATAGATAGATATATATATATACACACATAGATAAATAGATAAATAGACAGATAGACAGACAGACAGATACATAGATAGATAGAAAGATAGACATATAGACAGATAGATAGAAATAAGCACTACCAGATACGTACACTGATAGACAAATAAATAGATAGATAGACAAACATAAAGAAAGAAAGATATATAGATAGATAGATTGATAGATTGATAGATTGATTGACTGATTGATAGACAAATGGATAGTTAGATTGAAAAATAGATTGATCGATAGACTAATATATAAATTTCCCGATATATATAGACAGATTGATATTAAGATAGATAGATAAATAATTAGATTGAAAGATAGATAAATAGATGGACAGTTAGATTGACAGATAGTTAGACAGATAGATAGACTAATAGATAGATAGATAAATATATAGATAGACAAATAGATATATAGATAGAAAGTCAGAAAGATAGACATATAGATAAATTAATATATAGATAGAATTTGAGAAATATTGATAGATAGATTAAAAGATATATAGATATATAGATAGATAGATAGATAAATAGATAGATAGATAGATTTATTGATTGAAAGAAGGAAAGAAAGATAAATTTATAGTTAATTAGATATATAGATAAATATATATATATAGATTGAGAGATATATAAATATATAGATAGATAGAGAGATTGTTAGATAAAGAGATATATAGATAGATAGATAGATGAACATATAGATAGAAAGATACCTAGATAGACCAACAGATAGATAGAAAGATAGACATATAGATAGATAGATACATAGATAGATAGAAAGAAAGATAGATAGATAAATTGATTGATAGACAAATATATAGATACATAGAAAGATAGACATAAAGATGGATAGATAGATAGATAGACATATAGATAAATTGATTGAAAGACAATTATATAGATACATAGAGAGATAGACATAAAGATAGATATATAGATAGATACAAAGATATCTAATCAAATAGATAGATAGAGATAGATAGATAGATAGATAAATAGGTAGATATATAGATATATAAGGAGATTGAAAGATAGACATATAGAATGATTGATAGATTGATTGATTGACATATTGATATACAGACATATAGATAGATATTTAGATATATAGATAGATTGATTGAAAGAAATATAGATAGATATATAGATAGATAGATATATTGATAGATAGATAGATAGATATATAGACAAATAGATATTTAGATTATTAGACTCATAGATAGAGATATTATTAGATTGATTGATTGATAAATAGATAAACAAATTTATAGGCATAGTTTCATAGATATATAGATAGATATATAAACAAATAGATATACAAATTGATAGACAAATAGAAAGGATAGATAGATATATAGAAACATAAACAGATTGATAGAAAGAATGATAGACAGATAGATTGATATAATGATAGATAGATGGTTTGACTAATAGATAGATAGATATATAGATAAATAGATAGATAGATAAATATATAGATTATTAGATAGATAGAAATAAGGATAGATAGATCGATGGATAGACAGATAGATAGACAAATAGAACATCAAATAGATAAACAAATAGAAAGATATTTTGATAGACAATCAGATAGGAAAATATATTCACTGATATATAGATAAAAATATAGTCAGAAAAATAGATAGATAGATAGACAGATAGATAGGTAGACAGATATATAGATAGATAGATTCATAGACAGACAGATAGATATATAAATATTCATATAGATAGACTGATATATAAAAATATTAATAGACAAATAGAAAGATAGATAGAAAGATAGACAAATATATAGATAGACAAATAGACATAAACATAGATAGATAGATAGATAAACAATTATATATATAGATAGATAAACGGATAGATACATAGTTATATAGATAGATAGATAGATAGACAGACATATAGATAGATAGATAGATAGACCGACAAATAGACAGGTAGAAAGGCTAACATATAAATAGTAGATAGGCAGGTAGTTAGTTAGACAGATAGATAGACATATAGATAGATATATTAATTTATTGATAGATAGAAAAATAGATGGACAAGTAGATACATAGATAGATATATAGATAGATAGACTAATAGATAGATAGATAGATATATAGATAGACAAATAGATAGATAGGTAGAAAGATATATTAAAAAACTTATAGATAGAAATATAGATAGATAGATCATATAATGATAGATAGACAAATAGAAAGATAGACAGACATACAGACAGATAGATATATAGATAGATAGATAGATAAATAGATAGAAATATAGATAGATTGATAAATAGATAAATAGATATATAGATAGATAGATAGATTGGTAGATAGATTGATAGATAGGCATATTGATAGACAAGTAGGTAGACATATCGATAGATAGAGAGGTTTATAGATAGATAGGTAGAAAGAAAGAAAGATAGATAGACAGATAAAAAGATTGATATATAGACACATAGATTGACAGATAAATTCACAGATAGTTTGACATAATGATAAAGATAGATAGATTAATTGATTGATTATTTGATAGATAGACATATAGATAGAATTACAGATAGTTCGATAGATAGACAGATAGATCAGCATGTTTATTGATAGAAATGCTGATAGATAGATAGATATGCAGAAGGATAGACAAATTACTAGATTGATTGATAGACACATTGATTGATATATTGATAGATTTATAGATCAAAAGATTGATATACAATTAGACAGATAGATAAATAGAAAGATAGATTAATGCATAGATAGATAGACAGATAGCCAGATAGACAGATAGATAGATAGACAGATTGATAGATTGATAGATTGATTATTACATAATTAGATAGATAGAAAGACAAATATAAAGTTATACAGATCAATAAACAAATAAATAGAAGATAGATACATAGATCGATAAATAATTAGATTAACATATAGATAAATAGATAAATATAAAGATAGATAAATTGATAGATAAATAGAAAGTCACATAGTTAGACACATAGATAGACACATAGATTGGCACATAGATAGACATATTGAAAGATAGATAGATAGACCCCAAGCTAATTAGTTTTAAACAATCACTCGCTAATTAGTTATATGGTATTTTTTTATAATTATATATTAATATCAAGCGATCAGTCCTTAAATTATACATATCAAAAAATATATCCATTTTGCTAGGGTTTCTTCCCTAACTATTTATCTTAAGATTAATTTTTGTCATTAATCTATACTGAATTATTTTTTTTATATATTTTTTGTTTTAATATTTGATGTAATTTTGTATATTAAAGGTTTGTCATGGTCAATGGATGAGAAATATTTGAAAGACACCTTCTCTTATATAATTATAAATATAGGATATTATAAATAAAAAAATTAAAAAAATATTTAAATACGAATAAAAATTTATATTAATAAAACTAAAATAAATATTTTTATTTTAGAAATTTTAAAAAATTATACAAAATATTATCTGAATTATTTAATTATGATATATAAATATACTTATTAATAACTACATTAAAAAATTATTTCTATAATTATAAACATTTTTTAAAATATTTGAATTAATAAATGAACATACGTAAACATTTGTATTTATAAAAACCAACTATAATTATTTGTATGATAAAAAATATTGACAAAAAATGTGAATTAACGAACAAACAACTAAATATTTATATTAATAAAACATAAAATAATTACTTTTATGATTATAGAAATCTTTAAAAAATTATTTTCAAAAAAATTTGAAATTAAAAAAAAATTCATATTTTTCCAAAATTTTAAATAAAATAAATTGATATTTAATTATAAATAAATGCTATTGCAGTTTGGCAAACATTGTATTTACATTTCAACGTGTTCCAAAGATTTTTATTTATCATCAACTCATATTACTTCTTTCATTTTTAGATGTTACAATACTTTCTTCAATGGGGCATTGTCATATAAATTTTGAACAAAAATTATCAATGAGCTAATATGTTTCGTTAATCAATGAGTTTTTGGCGCAAACTCAATTACTTAAAAATTGTTGACCATGGATGCTGGATGTTAGAGAGAATCATTCATGATGATTTTCTTCACTAACAGACTAACTTATGAAAAATTTAATTATTTGTGGCTCCATACTAATATTGAGGGACCAATGGTTTTGGCTATGCTCAAAACCTCAATATTCAAATTCAAAATATAAATGATTTATATGTGGATTCCATGCGTGTGTTTCTTATGGAACTTCTTAAAGAATAACTGAAAAAAAAAGAAAAATATCATGGATGCACATAAGGTGCTGACATATATTAGAAAAACACAATAAATTGAAAAATTTTGGTATGTGGGGGCAAGCTACATATGTTTTGGGACTTTTGCAAAAATTTGTGAGTTTAAAAAGGATGTGGGACATTCTTCTATGTATGTCTTAGAAATTATAAAATTACCCATTGCTTCAAGATATCTTATGGGATTTAAATGATCTAATTTTAAATATAATTTTGATTCACATATGCAAACTATAATCATTATGAGATTTGAATGATCCAATATTTAAGAAAATAAAAAATATTTCTCAATTATTATATCATTTATATTTTTTTTTATAATTATTTTATTTTTTATATGAGAGCTTTAAGTATGTAAGTTATCATAATCATTTTCATATTTTTATATAGAGGATTACAAAACATATTTGTAGTTAGAATTATGTGACTATATTGTATGCTATATTTTTTTATTTGTGTATTTATTCTTTATGACTTAAATGTGCGATGTTATAAATTCTAATTTATTAGATTTTATAAGAATTTTAAAGTTAAAAGTATTTAAGTGAGAATAATACTAAGATGTGTATTAACTTAGGAAATTTTCACGTTGAATGTATATATAAGAATAATATTGAGATGTGTAATATTTTTAAAGTCTTGGAGTGATGATAAGTGACTTGATCCAAGTAAGCTAAGTCTCACATCTTAGACGTGTCAAATATAGATGTTAGAGATTTGGCTTAAATTTCCTTTCAATTTACCAAAATAACATATATAGAGAATTTTTTATTAAGTGCTAAAGGGAAGATCACAAGTGGATCTACTCTTCCTCAAGGTATTGATGATAATTTTTCAAAGCCTACTAGTTTAGATGAAATTTAATTTAGTGTGTCGTTTTGGTATGTCCAAGGTTCCACATACATGCTATATTTTGACATTGACACTTGTTATAAAATGAGATGCAGAAATTAAAATAAATAATTAAATTTAACTTGAACAAAAATTGAAATAGCATAAATCAAATTTCAATAACTCTTATATACATATTAACACATAAAAACCCCTTATATAGGAGGCATGTTCATTTGAGCATCCCACATGAGTTGGGTGCTACCATCAAGAAGGAAAATAAAAGTAACAAACCCCAAGTTTCAAATAAGTAACTCCAATAACAAATTTCAATATCCTTTTTATACGAAGTGTTTGAAAGTTCAAAATATCAAAAGTTAAAATAAACAAATTAATTTTAACTAGAATCAAAGAATATTTACTTGTAACATAATAAACTAAAAATAATTAAAACAATAATTGTGTTGGCGATAATAAGAGCATCCAATGATGTTCTCAAATAATTTTTGGGTGGTCAAGAGAAGATCCTAAAGAGCTATAAGTCCATTATAGTTAGATTATAGGCAATGATGTCGGCTCGTGAAGGAAGGTTGGCTCACATAAGGGGTTTAGATGGAGAAATATCTGAATAGAATCAATTTATATGATAGGAATTAATAATGAAAGCATATGACAAGATGAAAATTTTCCAAATTGTGGGTTAAATTGTTTATTGGCCTCTTATTACTAACATATGATACAATAGGCATGGGTGGCCCATGAAATTTGAAACTCTAGGATGAGAAGATATTCCTGGGTTAGAAGAAACATCTACAAGATTCATATAAGTAGAACTTGAACTTGCCACTATATATGAACATCTTTAAGTTGTATTGACAACTCCCTATCATGCAATTCATCATCTTTACCATAAAAAATATTGCTAGGGAAATTATGTTTAATGTCTGTTATATTTAGTTTTTTTTATAAACTACTTTGTATAACCAAAGTGTTTTTTATTTCAATATTTTGTTAGTGCATAGAATAAAATATTGAAAGATTGAGAATGGAGCAATAGCACAATAATGGGTGTCCTACTACTCGGTCAATGGGTCGAAGAAAATTTTGAAGCACACCTGATCTATCCAAGTGATCTAACCTACTTTATCATTGATATCGAAAAATAATTTAATATAAATTGATTTTTATTTATGTTTTTTGTTGCTACCAATTTTCTGCAAAATTGTTCATTTTCATTTTCTATCTCTGTGTGATTTTTTTCTTCGCAATTGATGCATCCATAAGACATTGTTTTGGTAATAATCTATAAACACATCAGCATTTTTCTAGTGGATGTAGCTAGTCATGCTGAATGACTAGTGAATCACATAATTTTCTGTGTTTCTAGATTATTGTTTGATTTTCTGCTATGATACTGGATTCTGGTTGTAGATTATCATTTTTCACTTTTCTTCTTCTTCTGAATCTATAAATTTACAAATCTTGGTAGTGAAATTACTAACAATGTCTCATCTCAAATCTAAAAGCCAACAAATTCATCATGTTGTCTAAGCAAGGAAATATTTTTTTAATGACTAGTTGACTTTTTAATAAAATTAAAAGAATTCTACTTAGTAATGATTAAAGGATTATACTATGAAAAATTTAACTTATTATCTAATATAAATTTTCTAGCATCATTAAGATAATTACCAAAGCATATGTATTTGGATTAAATTGTTCTTTTTTATTTAGAATATTTAGTCTAAGATTGTCTTGACATATTAAATGAATCCTCACTGACAAAAAATGTAGTTGATGGTCTATATTTATTATATATTTTTAATATATTCATAATAGAATAAGTTGAATTTCTTATTTTCTTATAGAATAAGTGTCAAGATAGTCTATATGGAGAAAATAATTCACGACAAGAAAAATCCCAAATAGCTAGGGACAATTCCCTAGCTAAATGGGGGGTTTCCATCGCTAAATAGAATATTACGATGGATTAACGACGGATGCTTTTTAAATCTAAAGTGCTCGTTGCTAAAAATTAGTGAGGGAATGAGTCCCTAGCTAAAAAATTTTAGCGACGAAAATATCCCTAGATAAAATAATAATTTTTTTAGCTAAATTAGCAAGTTAAATGTGAGTTTCCATCGCTAAACGGATATAACGATGGAACCATTTCTAATCTAAAGTGTTTGTCGCTAAAAATAAAGGAGGGAAAAAGTCCCTAGCTAAAAAATTTTTGCAACGGAAAATTCCCTAGATAAAATAATTATTTCCTAGCTAAATTAGCAAGGGAAAATTCCCTAGCCAAATTAGAAAGAGAAAAATCCCTAGCTATTTTCCTTTCAAAACTATTATCAGAATTTTATTTTTTTTTCAAAAAATTTAATTAAATAATTTAATATTTTTATATTAAATTGAATAAAAACACAAACTATAAATGATAATTTATAATTAATAAAACATAAAATCATTTAATAAATTATTCTGATATAATATTTTACATAATTAAAAGAAAAACATAACAAAATGTTATTACATCTTATTCATCAATGTTTCTACCAAAAGTCCATAAAGTATAATTTATCCATGCATTGACATTGCAATCTCTCCCTCAACTCCTCCGATCACTATCTTTCTACTGTGACAAATGTGCCCGAGTCACGATGGGTCATGTCTAGTGAAAAATTCTCTCTTCTACAAACTTCATATGGAAAACATTGTGGTATCATATCTATACAAAAAGTAAACCAGTCAATCAAATCAAAATAAATAAATAAATAAAGTTCTATTTTAATAAATATATAATACTGTAATATATATGTACATATATATTAGCATTTCACTAATTACATATAATACTGTAGTATATATGTACATATATATTGATATAAAAATATATATACATATACATATACATATATAGAAGTTTAAATGTATATATACATTGTAGTATATATGTACATATATACTATAGTGTATATGTTTACATGGGTATATATGTATATGTACATATATACTCGTATATATGTACAAGTATTTACATGTACATATATACTCGGTATATATACATATAGACTATAGTGTATATGTACATATATAAATGTAAACATATATACTGTAGTGTATATGTATACATTGGTATATGTATATGTATATATATACAGGTATATATATACAAGTATTGATATGTACATATATACTTAGTATATGTACATTTATACTATAGTGTATATGTACATATATATGTGTATACATATATACTGTAGTATATATGTACATATATATGTACATATATATGTACTTTTATGTACATATATACTGTAATGTATATGTACAAGTATGTACATATATACTGGTAAATACTAGTACATATATACCAATGCATACATACACACTGCAGTGTATATATACATATACTACAATGTATATATGTACATATACACATATACTAGTAAATATTTGTACATATATCTAGTATTATATGTGTGTGTGTGTGTGTTTTATACCGATATATATGTATATATACATATATACTTGTATATATGTATAAGTATTTATATTAAAGTTGAGCATAAATATCTATTATGGAGCATGAACATCAAACAGCTAAAAATTCTGTCATAAACATACAAAAAATAAACAAACACATACCATGGCTGCAAAAATCATCTTTGTATGTTTGAAATTTGTAACTAGATTTTATAGGATAAAAGATTAATACATGCATACATACAGTGCATAAAGTATAATCTATTCATAAAATTGATGTTGCTTTATCTCCCCCAGCTCTTCCGGTTACTAGCTTTCTGCTGCGACAAAGCTGTCCTGGTCACGGTGCATCATGTCTAGTCAAAAATCCCTTCTCTTCTATAAGCTTCGTATGAAAAATATTGTGGTACCATATCTGTATGAAAATTAAATAGTCAATCAAATCGAAATAAATAAATAAAATAAGTTCTATTTTGATAAATATATAATACTACAGTATATATGTACATATATACTACATTTTATATGTACATATATACAAGTGTATACATATACACTATATTATATATAAACAAGTACATTATAGTGTATATGTACATATACTGTAGTGTATATATGTGCATATATTGAGTATTTATATGTACATATAAATATGTACATATACTATATTGTATTTGTACATATATACTGGTATACATGTACATATACATATAGACTAGTATATATGTACATATACATATAGAGTGGTATATATGTACAAGTATTTTTATGTACATATATACTCAATATATAAACATATAAACTGTAGTGTATATGTACATATATACTAGTGTATACATATACACCGCATTATATATGTACATATATATGTACATATATATGTACATGTATGTACATATACATTGTAATGTATATGTACAAGTATGTACAGATATACTGGTAAATACGTGTACATATATAACAGCGTATACATATTCATTATTGTGTAAATGTACATATATTATAGCGTATATATGTACATATATTGAGTATTTATATGTACATATAAATATGTACATATACTAAAGTGTATATGTACATATATACTGGTATATATGTAAATATACACAAAAACTACTAAATATTTGTACATATATACTAGTATATATGTATATGTGTACAAATACATATATACTGGTATATATGTACAAGTATTTACACAAAGTAGAGTGTAAACACCCATTATGGAGTATGAACATCAAACAGCTATATATTCTGTTATAAGCATAAAAAATCATCTTGGTTTGTTCAAAATTGTGTTGAACCTGAAAATATAAGGCACAAGAAATTAACAACTAGATTTTACATGATGAAAGTTCAATACATACATACATACATGGATACATACATACATATATGACCTTTTTCTCTTCCTTCTACAAGTATTTACATAAAGTAGAGCATAAATATTCATAATGAAGCATGAACATTAAACAACTAGATAGTCTATCATAAGCATTAAAAAAGGAACAAACACCTTAACCAAGGCTACAAAAATCATCTTTGTTTGTTCGAAATTGCATTGAACCTGAAAACACAAGGCACAAGATATTTGTAACTAGATTTTATAGGATGAAAATTCAATCCACACACACACACACACATGGATACATGCATACATATATGACCTCCTTTTTATCTTGCCTCTACAAGTATTTACATAAAGTAGATCGTAAACACCCATTATAGAGCATGAACATCAAACAGCTAGATAATCTATCATAAGCATAAAAAAATGGAACAACACCTTAGAACCAGAGCTACAAAAATATCTTTGTTTGTTCGCAATTGTGTCGAAGCTAAAAACACAAGGCACAAAAAATTTGCAACTGAATTTTATAGGATGAAAATTCAATACATACATACATACATACATGGATACACACACACACACACACACAAACATACATATATACATATATACATATATAGATACATACATACATACATACATACATACATATATATATATATATATATAAGAACAAACTAAAATAAATGATTAAAATTTTAACATATGAATGTTTGAAATTGCATCATCAATAAAAAACCATACTCATACCCAGATGGAAGACATAGCCTAAAAAATTATAATTTATTAGTGAGGCCTTGATTTTGGATATCACCCTAAATCAAGAGAAAAGATGGACTTACCTGAACTTACCTAGAGAGAGAATATTAATGAAAGCACATCATTATCTTACTCTTAAAATATTTAGGAGTACTAAATTATTAAAATATTACAATTGGATATTTGTTTTTCTCTGACCAATTATAATTTGTAAAAGAATATTAATGCTAGATGTTTGATAAATTTTCTCAGTATCCTCAAAATTAAAAAATGCTTAAATGATGAATACTTAGCATCATTTTCACTCCTAAAAATAAGAACTGCAAAAAAGCATTATTCAATAATATAATTGGAGGTTGTACCCAGAATACAAGACCTTAGTGTAAGATTTATTATATATTGATATCTTAATAATATTCGTTCAAAAATCAATAAAAGCTCTGTCTAATACATCTAAAATATAAGACATATTGTCCTTTGACAAAGATACTTGTCATCACATCAAGACAATGACTTCTAATATATACATACAAAATAAGAACTTCTAATGTAATCATGATCCACTGGACATGACTTTTAAATCTCACCAAGAGAGAGAGATAGAAATGAGCATTAAAAGACTTGATGATCTCAATCCAAAGATGTATATACTAAATGGATACATTCAAAATCTATGTTAAATGAGTTTTCTATCATATCAGTTGATCTAGTTTAGAATAATGAGTCGGACATTCCAATTAAATTATAGACAAATTTATATAATAAAGAGGGACCCCGGGAAAACATCAATTAACAAGACTATGTTGGTAATGAATGATTTTACCTAGCCTTATAATATTGATTTTTGGAACACATTATTTCATATGATTAACATGCCCACTAATAGGTTATTACTTTCTTTTTATCACCACATATATAAAATATGTATTAGTTAGATATAAAGAATACATTCTTTTATAATAATTTATATAAAAAAATGCTTATGTAGTAGTCATTAGGATTTATTGTTCTTGAAAGTAGAGAACACATATATGATATACAGAATATGAAAGGCAATTTATAGCTTCAAGCAGTCTCCCAAGAAATGATTTTATCATTTTACTCAATATTTACTATATTTTGTCATAGAAAAATGTCAAATTTTTCTATTTTTTTAAGATGATCATGATATTAGTATATGAAACTAATTGTATATGATGATAATGATTTAATTTCATGAGATAATCAGTTTGATATATCTAAACTAAAATCAACAAACCACGTTTCAGACATTATTTGAAATATCTGAGATTTTTTTAGTATTAAGATCAAATACTCAATAAGTATGACAACTCTTTCGCAAAGAAAATAAATTATATATATTTTATTTGATAAGATATATCATGATGTACATTGTTGGCTTATTACTTGATCTAAATATAGTTATGTATAAAGCTTTTATAGTTTTACATATAATAATATACAATTATTTATAGTTATATGTTATTATACATATATTATATATAGTTATAAATATTTTTATATAGTTAAACATATAGTTATATATAGATATATTAATGCAAATAGTTATGCATAAATATTACAAAGTTATAAACAAATATAATGGTTTACATATATGTATACATATATGTATACTTAGTTACAAATATAGTTATATTTAATTATATAGTGTTATAGTTATACAAATATTATATATAGTTAGACACATATAATTAAACATAATGTTGTATGTTGTTTAAGCTTTAAAAAATGAAATATTATTAGTTAAAACTTTTTCATGTGCAATATCTCTCTTATGTCCTGATTCTTATAGTAAAAGATAAAATAAATGGGATTACGGATTCATTTATTCATTTTTATTAATATATGAAATATGTGAAAAATTCTTCTCATTTATAATTTTTCAAAAAACATATCGGAGAAGAAAGAATTGTGTCTAACAAATCTTTGTGTTTGGATATAACAACAAGATAAATCTCAACATATTTAATGATAAGTATAATTATAGCTCATAAAAAACATTTGAAAGAATAAAAGAAACAAGAATAAATACATTTTATGATTGAACAAAAAGGATAGATAATTAAAGAAGATTGACAAATGATGAGAAGTTTGAATGATTTCTTATAAAAGTTTTAAACCACCACATTACATATTTAGGGGTCAAAATATCAAATATATTACTTTTAGCACTTATTTTCATGAAGTGAATTGCTTCAAATCATTTGTTTATAATGATAACAAAGCAAAAATATTTTTTTTTTGTGAATTATGACCATAATAATGAGCATTACATTTTAAAAATATTGTCATAATGACAAGATTAATGTGGTATTAATTGTAATGATATTATGAACATATTAGTGATGAATTATGTCCAGATATAATTAGCTAGAGAAAATATGTCACTAAATCCGTACCTAAATTCTTGGATTTTCTTTAGTGTAATTTACGAACATATTAGCAATGCATTTTGTATGGATCTAATTAGATAGAGAAAATCCTTCGCTAAATCAATCGTTAAATTTATCACTTTTCATTGTACATAAATTTACGAAAAAAATAGCGATGGAAATTTTCAATCGACCAATTCCATAGCTAATCGATCACAAATTTTTATTTCAATATAAATCAAAAATTCCTTGCTATTCCCAATCTAATTCCTCACAATTTAGCTAGGAATTGATCCCTAGCTAAATTTTTTTAGCTAAATTTCACTAGCTAAATTTTCCTAGCTAAATTGATATTTTCTTGTAGTTTTTGACATGAGTGATACTTTATTATAGCATTTATAAAATATTGAAACATTGAAATAATTATATTCCAAGTTTAGTATTGGTATATAAGATTTATACAATCTACTCATCATACATGCATTCATTGGAATAGTAAAACAAGATGGTTGTTGCATATATATTTTATTCTTAAGATTATCATAGAGAAATGTGTTTCACATGTCTAGTTGATATACATATTATTTATTAGTAATTATAATAGATTGAAAAAATCTTATAATAACCATTTTGGAATTGTATTTTCATATTTGAGAATTCAAAAAATTGTCCATATGAATATATTTGAGAGAATCTAAAGTTAATTAACTGTATGAATGATATAAGTGATATTTATTTTGGTTACATGAAGCTATTAAAAAAATTTCTTATGATTCTCCTATTTCTTAAATAATCAATTATGATATCTTTGTCTAATATATTTAGATTGTGATTATCAAGTCTTTTAATCTTTTGGAAGACTTATACCTATAGGTTTGTATGACTATTTTGATGATATCCTGGTATGTATTTATATATTGTATCTCATGATGAAAATTGTTTGCACTATTTTTTTTTGTTTTTTTAAATGTTGAAATGATGTTTTCTTAATAATGTTAAATGTATAATAGCAATTATGATGAATATTAAATAAAAAACATAAATAATATTGAATATGTGAGTTGTTTTTTAAAATAAAAATTGTCTACATAAAAAATAATTATTTTAATTTTGGCGAACAAAAATCTATTTTCTGAAGAATAAAATGATGTTGCAAAAACCTTCTTGAAATTGATTCAATATCACTAGCAAAAAACACTTATTAGACACTTGTAGAATGTGTGCTCCACCCGAACACTTTGCACAACTCTTACATTGCCTTTATTGATCCTCTGACATCATGTATGCTTGATGTCAAACTTATAGGAACCCAATAGGGCTTTGTGTGCATTGGGGAGAAAGTAAAAAAGCGAAGAGAGTGGAGAGAAAAATAGAAAGAAAAAAAGATAATATTGGGTAGTAAGGAAATCATTTTACTTGAATTTGATTGCTCATACTTCATTCACCATTAGTGTTGCCATTATACAGACTGTTTTTCTATTCTCTCATTGCTCATATAGATTGTATATGTTGCTTGCTACTTTGAATGTAAGATACATAATTTGAAAGGTAATTGTCCGTTTGTATTTTTTAATTTTTTTGTGGCTCATTGTATCTTGTTCACCCTTATTAATAGGTGGTTAACTGTTAATATATCATTATCAGATTACTGATGCCCATTCTATACTGTGCCATGCCCCCTCTTCCATTCAAAGTATGCTACATTTCCTACTGGTAAGCAAATATTTGTGATTTCATTTAACTAGTAAAGCATATTTTTTAAAGTAGCTAGTGTGTAAGGATGCCCCGTCTTTTTCAATGTCACATCTTTAAAGGAATAATAGTTGTAGAATGTTGATTTATTTTTATCCCATTGAAAATGTGATGTGTAAAAAATTATAGAATGTTGATAAAAATAAAATAATTATTTTTTTAAGAATATTTTTGGTCCCATTAATTGTATTTTACTAAAGATTTATTTTTATTAATTATTCTCACTTCCATGGTCATTATATACCATGGAATATTGAACCATTGTGGTAGAGAAAAAAGGATGAAATAATTTGATTAATTGCTTTTGGTCCTTTTGAAAATAATCATTTGTCTGCCACATCAGTTCATAAAATACCTAGATGGTACATGCGCCATGGCACACTACGGGCCAATGCCAGTGATGATGTATGATCACATGTGCTGGCATGTGGCTTAGTGTTAGTGGGGTCCATGGTCCATGGGTCAGCGATGGCCCATGAGATGTGGTGCCGGTGGACCGTAGCCATGGTGCATAACTATTTTGAAGTGCACAGTGTGTGATGGCGTAGTGAACTGGATGTGACTGTTGATGTACTCGACGTGCACCATTTGTATGTTTGATACAACCATGGTGTAGTGCATGCAACATGTGGGTTGTGTTCATTGGGTTCTTTTTTTATATGTATCAAAAAGAGTGATTTTCATGTAGAATCACGCAAGTAAAAACTATATAGTTGTTATGAAAGTGGCCACTACTTTTGTGTTTCCACCACTATTATATTACTATAATAAATGATTAAAGTTAAGTGTGTAATGAAAAATATTATATTAAATTTATTTTTATCTAGCATAGTTTTTTTATTTTCTATTTTATCACAGGAACTCGTGGAGCAACATATGATAGCTGCTTCTCAAAAAGTTGAGGGTTCTATGGATCTTTAGATAACTTTTTTGAAGGAAGAAATGTTGGAAATGAAAGAAGTGAATAATGAGATGAAAGAAATAAAAAAAGCAATGCAATAGTAGATGACCTATAAAGAATCACAGTTAGAATTTTTGATGAGACAGATAGCACACCGAGTTCTAGTAGAGTACCGACGTAAGAGAGCCTAGCACAAATGTATCAGCTAATGATTATATGATGATTTAGTTTTAAAAGATTATATACCTATGTATTGTTTTTTTTAACCATGTAACTTTTGTATCATAATTATTTCTAAATTATTTTTAGTTTTTGTTAATTATAAAAAAAGGTTTATAGTATATGTTTTTATTAAATTTAAAATAAAATTTTAAAAAATGTAATCATTTTTTTGTAAAAAAATAAAAATAATGAAAATAAGTTTGGAATGAAAATAGCAAGGGATTTTTACCTCGCTAATTTAGCTATGGAATTTTCAGTATATATAATTGAATCGAAAATATTAATTACTACTCTAAATTATGATCAAAATTAGCAAGGGAAAAATATAATTAGCTAGGGAATTTTCATCGTTGAAAAATTTGCTAGAAACTTTTTTTTTCTCATTAATATTATGTGACAAGCACTTTTAATTTGGAAATTATTTCCATCGATAATCTGTCGTTATTCTATTTTAGAGATGGAATAAGCCCTAATAGATAGGGAAATTTTCCCTAGCTATATGAGATTTTTTTGTTGTGAGATTGATAGATAAATTAATCGATAAATTGATAGATATATTGATTTGATAATATATTTGATAGAAATATAGATAGACAGTGTGATAAAAAGATATATAGATAGAAGATATAGATAGATAGATAGATAGAAAGATAGATAATTAGATAGATAGACAATTGATAGAGAGATAGTTAGATAGATAGAAATATAGATAGATGATAGATATATTGATAGACAAATTAATAGAGAGATAGTTATATAGATATATAGATAGGCAAATAAATATAAAGATAGATAGTAAGAATTGAAAGAAAGAAAGAAAGAATGATAGATTAATAATAGATAGATAGATAATAACAGATAAATATACAAATAGATAAACAGATAAATAGATAGATAGTTAGACAAATACAAAGATATATATATATATATATATAGATAGACAGATAGATTGATAAACAAATTTATAAATATATTTACACACAATTGATGACAAATTAATAGATAGATTGATTATAGATTGATAGACAGATTGATACAGATAATAGATAGATAGATAGATTGATAGATAGATAAATAGATAGATAAATATAGTCAAATAGATAGATAGACAACAGATAGATGATTGGATAGATAGTTAGATAGATAATAAATAGATAGACATGTAGATAGACATATAGATAGACAACAGATGATATAGATAAAAAGATAGATAAATTGAAAGAAAGATAGGACAAACAAGATAAATAGACAGATAGATAGACAGATAGTAAGAGATAATTTGTTAGATTGACAATAGATAGATAGACAAATAGTTAGACATAGGGTAACATATATATAGAAAATTTGATTTGAAAAATAGAATATATAGATAGACTAGAAATATACATAAAGATAGACATCAAGAGAAAATTGATAGACAAATAGATTATAGAAAAAAAGA